>JAZGTH010000167.1:0-165000 GCA_036877525.1 Chromobotia macracanthus
GAATACTGACTGCTCATGCTCCCTCTGCTGAACTCTGAACTTTGAACTATGAACTTCCTGTTTGGCAGCTATATAAACCTTGCTGCCACATGGCCACGTTGCAAGTATTGCCAGCTTAACACCTGACTACTAAGCATTCTCTTTTACTGCCTGCTTTCCTGTGTTACCTATTGTTTGGTTCTCGTTTTCTGATTTTTGCCTAGCCCCTTTGTTTGACACCTGGATCGGACTGTTTGTTTAGATATTGATTCTCTGCCTGGATTTACGACCTCTGATTTACGTCTCTCCCTTTTGTTGTGTTGCATGGTTGGACTGTCTATGTGTATTACGACCCTTTGCCTGTACTTTCAACTTTGAATATGGATAACCCCAATAAACATCCGCAACTGGATCCTGCTTCAGCTTCTGCCTCAGCCCCCTTACAGAATACTTCGCCTACCCTCAATCCAGCGGATGTTTCACAGCTGCAAGCTGCATTTGTCTACCAGGGAGAACTATTACGCAGCTACCACGAACAGCTAGCTAACGTACAGGCATCGAATGAACTACTGCTCCAGCGACTTTGCTCTCCTCCTTCCACCACGTCGAGCACGGTAAGACTTGCTCTTCCCAATAAGTTTGATGGTTCTGCAGAACGGTGTAAAGGGTTCATTCGACAAGTACGCACTTATTTGGAATCGTTGGGGGATCAGTCTCATGCTAGTTCTGATCAATGCTCTTTTATCATGTCACTATTATCTGGCAAGGCTATTGATTGGGCTGCTGCGGTTTGGGAGACGGACGAACAGTTTAGATCTTCACCTGAGTATTTTTTGCAACAACTCCGAGAAGTATTTGAATATCCTGCTGGGGGGTCGGGATGTTTCGTCTCGTCTTTTACACCTTTCTCAAGGCTCACATAGTGCAGCAGAGCACGCAGTTGAATTCAGGACTCTTGCAGCTCAGAGTGGATGGAATGATGCTGCACTTAAAGGGGTGTTTCGGGAAAGCCTATGTCCCCAATTGCAGTTGGAGATGGCATGTCGAGGTGAGGAATCTTCTTTCAATGACTTTGTTAACATGACTGTTAAGATTGATAATTTGCTCAGGAACTCACCTAAACCCAAGCAAGCGCATGCATCCCACCTTATGTCACGACCTGCACTTGGAATCCTGAGGCACCATGTGTTACCAAGCCCATGCAAGTAGGTTCTACCAGGCTGTCTGAGGACGAGCGTGAGACGAAGGTTCATCAACAACCTCTGCTTTTATTGTGGTGAACCAGGTCATCATAAGTCACAGTGTCCTCAAAAGACCCGGAGGTCCCTCACAGCACAAGACCGGGTGAATGTGGACACCTTTTCACAAAATCCAGTTAAAGTCTTCACATTACCTGTACAGATTTCTACCGAAAGTGGTTCTTTTATGTTGACAGCATTAGTAGATTCCGGCGCCGCTCTCAACCTCATCAACTCGGACATCGCCCGGAAACATCAACTACCCACCATTCCATGCTTTCCACCTATCAGTATTACGGCTGTCAATAACCAACCCATCAAAGGAGGAGTTCTGGAACAGACCCGATCACTGAAAATGCAAATTGGGGTTTTTCATGAAGAGAACATCTCTCTATATCTGATCGACTCACCCAAATATGAAATAATTTTAGGAATGCCATGGCTAAGTTGCCACGATCCCCACATCTCCTGGCGCACGGGTGAGCTGACCCACTGGTCTCCATTCTGTTTTAGTCACTGTCTAACCCTTAAGCAGTCCAGTCCATGTCTGTCCACAAGCATGGGGAGCCCTCCGAGCCTGACCCAACCAAAGATCCCCAAGGTTTATAACGAGCTTTTGGAGGTCTTCAGCAAGGTTAAAGCCACACAGTTACCACCACATCGGCACTGGGACTGTGCTATAGACCTTCTTCCCAACATGTGTCCTCCCAAAAGCAAAGTCTACCCGCTGTCACGCCAAGAAGCACAGGCTATGGAGGACTACATCAAGGAGGCTCTGGAAGCTGGCTTTATCCGTCCTTCTACTTCTCCCGCTGCAGCCGGCTTCTTCTTCGTGGAGAAGAAGGATGGGGGTCTGCATCCGTGCATCGACTACAGAGGCCTCAATAATGTCACTGTTAAATTCAGGTATCCACTGCCTCTAGTCCCTTCTGCCCTAGAACAACTCAGGAAGGCCAAAATTTTTACTAAACTCGACTTGAGAAACGCTTATAACCTGATACGCATCAGGGACGGAGATGAGTGGAAGACAGCTTTTCTCACCACCAGGGGGCACTACGAATACCTGGTTATGCCCTTTGGCCTTGCCAATGCCCCAGTCGTCTTCCAATCCTTCATAAATGAAGTCTTCAAAGATGTCCTCCACAAGTATGTCATCGCATATCTTGACGACATCCTAATCTATTCCCTGAATGAAGAGGATCATGTCACTCATGTCAAGAGTGTTCTTTCCAAGCTTCTCAATCACCAACTCTATGTCAAGACTGAAAAATGTGAGTTTCATGTGAAGCAGACAACGTTCCTGGGGTACAACATCAGCCACCAGGGCGTTGAAATGGATGCTTCTAAGGTAACCCGTCACTGAGTGGCCGCAGCCCTCCACGTTGAAAGAATTGCAGAGGTTCCTGGGCTTTGCTAACTTCTATCGACGCTTCATTAGAAACTACAGTTCTATTGCTGCACCTCTCACCTCATTACTCAAGGGAAAACCCAGAAAGTTGTCATGGAACGCTTCCGCCAATGCAGCCTTCCAAAAGCTCAAGACCAGCTTCACGACGGCCCCCATCCTTAAACATCCAGATCCAGAACTCCCCTTCATTGTGGAGGTCGATGCTTCTGACTGCGGGATTGGAGCCGTGCTCTCTCAACGTCACGGACAGCCTCCCAAGCTTTTCCCGTGTGCCTTCTTCTCTCGGAAGCTAACCCCGCTGAGTTTAATTATGATGTGGGAAACAAAGAGCTTCTGTCAATGAAGGCTGCCATGGAAGAGTGGAGACATTGGCTCGAGGGGGCAGCTCATCCTTTTCAAGTTATCACGGACCATAAGAACCTTGAGTATGTCAAGTCTGCTCGACGTCTGAATTCACGCCAGGCAAGATGGTCTCTGTTCTTTTCACGATTCCATTTTACAGTTACTTATCGTCCAGGCTCCAAGAATAGCAAGGCAGATGCACTATCCAGGCGCCATGATCCCCCACGACAGAACTACAATCCTGAACCCATCCTAAGTCCAGCCTTGTTTGTTGCTCCGGTCAACTGGGACATAATGGAGGAAATTCACCAGGCCGTCCTCACAGAACCATCACCACCGAACTGCCCCCCTTCCAAACAATATGTTCCCCAGACACTACGTCACCGGGTCATCCAGTGGGTCCACACATCACTCAGCACGGGACATCCCGGCATTTCACGAACCCTTAAACTTGTGCAGAATTCCTTCTGGTGGCCTTCAATGACCAAAGATGTGGCCAATTATGTCAAGTCTTGCTCCATCTGTGCCCAGTCCAAGACTCCCAGGGACCTGCCGACGGGACTTCTACAGCCTCTCCCGATTCCCCAACGACCTTGGTCTCACCTCTCCATCGACTTCATCACTGACTTACCCCTGTCTGATGGTTACACCACAATCCTGGTCATCGTCGACCGCTTCTCCAAAGCCTGTCGCCTGTTCCATTAAAAGGATTACCTACTGCCATGGAGACTGCTCAAGCCATGTTCCACCTGTCTTTAAACTATGGTCTACCTGAAGACATTGTATCAGATCGAGGAACTCAGTTCACCTCTCAGGTTTGGAAATCCTTTTGTAACCTTTTAGATATCAATGTGAGTTTAACCTCTGGCTATCATCCGCAGTCAAACGGTCAGGTGGGAGAGGCTGAACCAAGAGATCGGCAGGTACCTGCGGACTTACTGCAGCCGCGAACAACATCGCTGGGCTGAATTTCTCCCTTGGACCGAGTATGCCCAGAACTCACTCACGCACTCCTCTACAGGACTCACGCCATTTCAATGTGTGCTGGGTTACCAGCCTCCCCTGTTCCCGTGGTCAGGAGAACCATCGTCTGTGCCTGCTGTTAACGACTAGATTCGTAACAGTGAGAGGGTGTGGGACAGTGCCCATGTACGGCTTCAACGCGCTGTGAGGAGGCAGGAGATTAACGCTAACCGTCACCGTCGCCCACACCCTCCATACCAACCTGGACAAAGGGTCTGGCTCTCCACGAGGGATCTCAAGCTACGTCTGCCGAGCAGGAAGCTCTCTCCCAGGTATGTTGGCCCATTTAAAATCATAAGACAGATTAATGAGGTCACTTACCAATTAGAGCTTCCTGCTGACTACCGCATCTCTCCTTCTTTCCATGTGTCACTCCTCAAACCTTTCCACCGGGACACTGACCCCGAGGCCATATTGCAGGAGCCACCGCCACCGCTGGACATTGGCGGAACGCCGCCTACAAGGTGAACGTCCTGCTTGACTCACGGCGAAGAGGGGGTCAGTTACAATACCTGGTGGATTGGGAGGGATACGGCCCAGAGGAGAGATCGTGGGTAGCGGCAGGGGACATTCTGGATCCCTCGCTCACGGAGGAGTTTCATCGAGCCAGACCTGACCGTCCAGCACCACGTCCACGGGGACGCCCACGTAGAGCACCTGGAGGTGCTCCTAGAGGGGGGTTCTGTAACATCACGCCAGCAGAGGGAGCCCTCACCGGAATACTGACTGCTCATGCTCCCTCTGCTGAACTCTGAACTTTAAACTATGAACTTCCTGTTTGGCAGTTATATAAACCTTGCTGCCACATGGCCACGTTGCGAAGTATTGCCAGCTTAACACCTGACTACTAAGCATTCTCTTTTACTGCCTGCTTTCCTGTGTTACCTATTGTTTGGTTCTCGTTTTCTGATTTTTGCCTAGCCCCTTTGTTTGACACCTGGATCGGACTGTTTGTTTAGATATTGATTCTCTGCCTGGATTTACGACCTCTGATTTACGTCTCTCCCTTTTGTTGTGTTGCATGGTTGGACTGTCTATGTGTATTACGACCCTTTGCCTGTACTTTCGACTTTGAATATGGATAACCCCAATAAACATCCGCAACTGGATCCTGCTTCAGCTTCTGCCTCAGCCCCCTTACATTTACTTATGCCTTCTTAGTGTGTTGGCGCTATGGCTGTTGTGCCATATGAGATTATTCGCCCTAAACATTCAACCTGTGGCAGGCAATATTGCAGTTTGGTTTTAGATACTTTGTGACCTCCTTGGGCTAATTTTGTAAGCACTTTAATGGAATCTCTATGACACTGTTCCAGTGATGTTGAACAAATCATTAAATCATCCATGTATTGCAGCAGTGTGCTATCTAGCATGAGGTCTTCTAAATCAGCTTTAAGAACCTGATTAAATATATGGGGTGAATGCTGAAATCCCTGTGGTAATCTGGAATAAGAATATTGTTTACCAGCATAGGTAACACAAACAGTGTCTACTTTCCTCTGCCACTGGGATGCTGAAAAATGCAGAACAAAGATCAATTACTGTAAAGTATTTGGCATCAGGAGGGACATTTGTTAACAGCGGATGTGGGTTAGGAACATCAGCTGGCCAGTCCTCCACTATATCATTGATTGCTCTCAAATCATGGACAAGACACCATTTAGCTTTGTTTGCTTTAATTATAGAATAAATGGGAGTGTAAGTGCTGCTGTGTAAATATTTATGTGTAAATGCCTGTTTCATTCATTCTTGTTTCATTAATCCTTGTGTAATTCTTAATTAATTTATCAGTTTGTTCCATTAATTGAGATATGATTCAGAAAGGGGATGTGTTCACTTTAAATACAAGGCGCGACAGTGCATATTGTTATAACGGAAATGACGAAATGCTGAATATCGCAGATGGAATGATCATGGGCACCTCACAAAAAATCTCTGCTCTACATTTGTAGAGGAATTGCTGATGTGTTGTGTTATGTTTATCTACGAATGCAGTTCTCACGGCATAAGACTACCTAAGGAATAAACGCCTGTTTTAAGGAACCAACCTGTGTCTGTGTTGTTGTGAAGAGAGCTACAGGGAATGTTACAATAACTGTTGGTTTCTATTAACACTCTGGTTTTTACAGGTTCTTCAATTGTATCCCTTATACCTAATTCAGCCTCTGGGCTTAAAAGATATTGCATTTTTCTGGGGAGGCATGCATTCGGTTTAAGTTGCACTTGTATTGAGCATGCTGACTTTACCAACCCTACATCAGTCTCATGCTGAGACCATAGATCGTCTGGCACTTGTTGTCAGCTTCCTGTAAAAGTTCAGGGGTCATACTTTCTAATTCTGGTGTTGACATCATTTGTACTTGTTGCTTCTGGTTAATGACTACCTCCTGAGGAATACCTAGCAAAGACATACCACACAAAATTTTTATGTAATTCTTGTTAGCAGAATGAAAAATCAGTGGATTTGTTGTAGGCTCCCATTTGCTTTGTGCAGCTTTTTTCATCATTGGTCCTAGATCCTTTGTTTTCCAGTTTTTTCCTACATGTAAAGATATATGTGCAATAGAATCATTTATATCGAACCATCTCTTTATGAAGTCATTTTCTGTTATTTTCATGGCTGCTTATTATGATGTATTGTGAGATCATTTCAATCCTTTGCTCTTTTAGTTCCTTCTTGCCATTTCTTTTCTATATCTACATATCTACATATCTCTCGAGGGGTCATATTTCACTGTACAGTGAAATCCTGATTTGGGTATCTGTGATTCAGGTATCTGTGCTTCAATGAATTTCCCCCTCGAGTTCCCCCTCAAATTTCAAAAATGAATTTTTTTTTAGTAATTGTCTGTCTCATCTTCCTCTATCTGTTCTATCCAGTACACATTTGCTTGGGGCTCAGAGATCATCATTTGGATTCCCTTTATGTCTACATATACTCCCTCTGTAGAACACCAAATCTGGAAGCCCAATTTACACACATCTCTTCCTAACAAATTAATAGGAGTCTGATTTGATATCAGGATAGGTATGGTCACACTTGTGTTTTGTTTGCAGGCAGATTGGAGTAGTCATAGGAATCTGTCCCGAGAATCCTACTGTCTTTACAAACTTTCCTGACATGGGGAGGTGTGAGGCATAATTTGACTTTACACATGTATAAACTGCTCCTGTGTCTATCATCAGGGGTATGGATGATACTTCAATTTGCAATACAGGTTCTTGGTTTGCATTAGTAGTTATAATTGGAAGTTGATTCTCCCCTATAGGATTCTCTGGGCATCCCTAGTATTTTTGAGTTAGGCCTCCCCAGGGGTTCACAGGACCATGAAAAGGTGCCTGCCAACCCATCCCCCTTTCAACCTTGGGAGCCTGTTGCTATGGATTGATAGGGCAGTCTCTTCTGTTCTGTCCTGGCTGTCCACATCCCCAGCACACTCCTGGAGGAAAAGAGTTTTTCTTTTCCATCCGAGAGGCCCCTGCTGCTGAGCATAAACAGTTGGACAGTTGGTTGTAAAGCATTTACAGAAGCCATTAGTCATTTGGTTAGATTCTTCTTTCTTTTACAACTGCTTGAATCTTTTGTTATGTTGGCTGTTAGTTCTTCAAGCTGTAATCAAGTTAGTTTTCTCTGTAGTTCTTTCTTTTGATATTTGAGCTTTTGTTCATTTTTTCTGTACAGTTCCACTGCATGAGATACATGGTCACAAAACTCTTTGTGTGTTCTGGAGTTCAGACTAACTACATCTTCTAACTTACTCTTTACAGCTTGTGGCATGGCTTCTATTACAGCATTTCTGAACAATGTAGCTATAGGGTCACCTGGATTCCCTTCAGTTTCTTGCTTCCATCTTTTCAATTGTCTCTAAACATATGTGACTGGGTTTTCAGTTTCCCCCAACTGCTCGCCCTTCAATGCTTTAGGGTCGAGTCTGGTTGGTTATTCAGCACGTAGTGCTTGCCATACGGCGGGGCGGTAAACATTAAAAGTAGTACCATCCATGTAATGTGAGTCTACAACCAGATGCTTGAAGGATTTCTTCCATCTTTGCACCTCCTATAATTTTTGCTAGGAGTGCTTTGATGTCACCCACAGCTAAAAGCTTGCCCATAGTTTCTTCTTCAAATACTCTAATCCATTTCCCAGCTCCCTCATGCATGTCAGGGAGGGGAGTGACCAGCCCCTCAAGATCCTGTGAAGCCCAAGGTATGTATTGCCCCTGCGCTCCTTTAATTAAAATCGGAAATTGTTTTGCCAATGGTCTAAGCCATCCTTTCCCTTCTTCCCGTGACCACCTTCCTTCATCAGACGAGGACTCCTTTTCACCTTCTTCTACTCCACTTTCTAGCAACCCACTTCTTCTTCTCAACAGCTTATCTGTTTCAGTCATAAGCTTTCCTGCCTCCTCAATCCTTCTATCTAACACTTCCTCAAATACCCTTGCTTCTACTCCAATTTCCTCTTCTACCCGTCCTGCCTGTACTGTTGGTTCCTTTTCACTTGGCCTTTTTTGTACTGTTTTTATTTTCTCCAAAGCTGTCTGTACTTGTTTATAATAGTCTAAATATGGGCCTTCCTTTTCACTCTTATCCCGCCTGCTTTTTAGTCTTACATCTGGCCTTCTTTGTTTTTCATCTCTTATCTCCACATTTCCTTCCATCTGCATCTCTCCAGAAACTTCTACCACTCGTCTGAGTAAAGGAAATTGACCTTCAGAGGTCACATAAGGAGGGGGATCTGCAAACTTGTCCTCCTTTTTCTTTATCTCACTGTTTGCCTCCTTCAGAATTTTTCTAGCCTGTTTTATGTTTTCATTAAGTTCTCCCCTTCTTTTTTGAGTAGTGTTAACACTTCTTGTTCTCTTTTTCTTTTTTTCCACTTGTGACCCAAATCTTTAGTTTTGTAATTTTTTACCAATGTTTCCATCACCTCACGCAATGCTACATCAAATGTTCCCTCTTTAGGCCATTTTGTCATCATGTTTTTTGTTCTCTTCTGCCATTTTTTAGAGAGCTTATCTATAAGTTCTTTACATAGGGGATACTTTACTCCCAAAAGTTCTACAGGAGTTGTTGCCATAGTTGTTTCAATAAAAAAACTTGCAAACCTTTACCTTTCAATTGTTTCCACTCAAACTTATATAAAATTATCAGTTTTTACAAAAGTTTTTCCTTTATACCTAGTAATCAGTACACTGCTGGTTCGCAGAGTGCTTAGGTTTTTCTTCCAAATAATACCAAACAGCAATATCAGCCACTTTTTCCTCAATATTAAGTTTTATACATCATGTTTCCCAACCCATCATTTAGACATAGTATTCAAGTTTTATAAATAGATATATGCTTAATTATAATAATAGACTTTCACTCACAATAACCCATACAGGTAAGAATTTTTAAGTAAGTAATACTCAGCATTCATACCAGTCCCTTTATTTGAATGGGGCTCATGTATACATTCTTACTCATAACAGCTCACAGCTCATATCTCATAACTCATAACTCATAACTCATTGATACACTTCCTCAACACAGTGAAAGGCAACCCTTGCAGGATCTGATGCCTACCTCTTGTAGGACTTTGGCCTATAGGATTTATCAGCACTTCTCTTTTAACGATCTACTATTTTCTAATCTAAACTCTACACTTATAGAAAAATTAAAATCTGTCTTCACTGTTCTCCTCAAGACCAACTCAACAGAAAACACAGATCAATGCATGCATTTAGTGCTTTTGGAATCAAAACCCCCTTTTTCTTTTGTTTAGAAAATGTTGTGTCTCACCACGAGCAACTCTAGCAAACAACACAACCTAACTATATAAGAAAAACTGCTTACCTTTGGCCAATTTGTTGTATTGTTCATCCAGACTCCGCCTGCCATGGTCCACCCCACCGCACTCCTTAGTAACACTCTTGAGTCTCAGGTTTTAATGCCAAGCGATAGACTTTATTGCTGAAAGACAGGTTTTCTATAGAGAACTGTTTGTGCCTGGTTGGGGAAGGGTCTTTATAGGAGTCTTCTCACACACTACAGGAACACTACTAGGACAGTGTTCCTGTAGCTCAGTTGGTTGGCAAGCGACCCACAATGCAAATGTTGAGTCCCAATGTTGATTTTGAGGGTTGATTCCCAGGGAAGACATGCACTGAAAAAATGTATAACTTGAATGTATTGTAAGTTTCTTTAGATAAAATCATCTGCCAAATATGTGTAATTTGCATATTAAATTGAAACTATTAAATGAAAATACTGCAATGGAATGCTTGAAGCTTGATTTTGAATGGCCAAGAATTTAAAAGTACATCAGTTAATATGTGTTGCCACATTATTTGTATTCAGGAGACATGGCTTTATTTACAATTAATTGTTATCATTCCTGGATACAAAGTGGTTAGAAAGGATAGAATTGGATCAAGTGGTGGGGGTTGTGGAACCTTTGTTAAAGATGGTGTTGCTTTTAGAGAAATAATGTTAGATACTCAAAGTGAATGTGTCGTTGTAGAGGTGTGGACACATGGTGGAGAAACAAACATGGTCAACTTATATTAACCATGTAATCAGTTAACATTAGATGAATTGAATATAATAAGAACCATAGCTGGGCATAATTTGATATGGTGTGGAGGTTTTAATGCACATAATACACTTACAATACTGTATATGCATACTTTTTTACACTTATGTTTAAATTATGGGACGGGAACCAGATTCAATATTAGGGATGCATCAACTTATCTAGATCTAGCAATAGTTCCTGGAACTGTAACTATTTAATGAAAGTGGGAAGTTCTGGATCACTCAACGTTAGGGAGAGACCATTTTGCAATATAATGTACTGTAGAAATGGAAATTTATCAAAATAGAATGATGCAAAGGTGGAGGTTTGATAAAGCTGACTGGGATAATCTAAAATAAAACTAAGAGAAGGAGGGAAGAAATTTAAAACAGCGTCAAGATACTTAAAAAATAAACGAATAGTAAAATAAATAGTAAATAAATCAAACTAATAGTCAAACAGCTTTAGATGCCACCTTTGAAATGTGTTTTTGAACTAAAAAGTATTAATGAGGGTTAGTACTGCCCCAGGAAGAAAAAGGGCTTGCTATAATATGAATAAACATATGGATAAAGTAATACTTAAAACACTATTGAACCTTTTATTAATAAAATATGGGTGAAAGGACAGCTACCTTTTTTTGGAAACAAGCTGTTATAATCTATATTCCCAAACTAGGGAAAGATTCTTCAATAGCAGGAATTTATAGGCAGACTTCTCTGACATCTAACCTCTGTAAATTGATGGAAAAAACAATTGTTAGTGATTATTGCTTTTATAATGTGTTAGAAAGCAGAGGATTATTAGCTTCATATCAGTTTGGCTATTGACCAGGTAGGTCCACTTTAGATGCATTAACAAGACTAGAAACTGACGTAAAGAAAGCTTTAATGGTGGTAATGGCAGTATATGATATTGAAAAACCTATATGCGATATGATGTGTAGAGAAGGATCGTAATTAAAAAGTTGCAGAAGATTCAAATTGAAATAAGGTGAGTAGTATTTTATTTCAGATGGTGAATGTAGAAAATGGAAGTGCTCAGGGAAGTGCTATAATTTCTTATTTAGTATTATGATTAACGGTGTGTATAAAGGAATTCATCCAGGAATTAAAACGGCATTACATGCAGATATGCAAAGCAAGGGATTGGGCTGCAGAAATGTCATTAAATAATATGTCATTTTCCTCACCGGTTGCAATTTCCAAAATACCACCTTGGTTTTTCAGTCAACCTAAAGTTGATTTTGCCAATTCATAACAATATTCCAAAAGGACAGAATGACATTAATATTAAGAGCTATACTACAGAATATATGCACTCCTAATATAAATTGATGGGTCAAGAAACCCAGAGACAGGTTGAGGGCTGAGTCTCTGTTTTGTACAGGGGTACAAAACAGCATAAGATAATGCAAAATGATACAAACCTTAAACAGAGATCAGATTATTATAACTAGACTAAGACTGGACCATAAAGGAAATGTTAAATAAAGGAAAGGACCATAAAGGAAAAAGCTGGGCATGTAATGTTATTCTGTCCTAGGTGTGAACAAGAACGAATAAACTACAAAGAACTGCAGGATATAGGATGCAAAGAATTTTCAACTGGTAACATATTAAACACAAAACAAGTATCTAGTAAAATTATAAGGGTAGTTTTAAAATTCACTAAGAATTGAGGATTTAGGAATAGACTACTTTAATTTATATAGCACTTTTCACAATGGCACATTGTTACAAAGCAGCTGTACAAATAAAAAATATCCAGAGATTTTTAAAAGTGAGATAATATGAAGAAAAACAATGATAATTAACACAATGTACAAAATGATATCCTATATGTTCTTAGCTAATGTCATCAGTTTCTAAGTAAGAGATAAATAAGGGATGTGTCAACAAAGATGGGGCCATAATGTTAATGATGAAAATGATGAAAACTGAGGAAGGTTTCAAAAGAGATGGAGGTAATAGCATAAAGTTAATGATTGCACTTCTAACAGCAAACTGCTGTCACAAGACAGAATGTATGCTGATGTGAAGTTTAACTGAGGGGGAATTTTCATGTAAAAAATTAACAGGTAACCAAGCAGATAAGCATTAAATGCGCTGTGTATTTATTTTAAAAAAAGTCCAATATAGACCACCTTGTACACCTAGACTGAAATCACTTCACACTTCAGCACAGGAGATGGCGTTATGCACCTAAAAGGTGGTATGCGACCTGTCAATACGTCCATAAAAAAGAATGCATCCGCCCCACCAGAGAACCCGGAAATCCTGAGATTTAAACAATCACGCTTTCTTGTTTTGTGTTGTGGAGCTTTAAAATATGATAAGCTCATATATTTTATTTAAATGTTATTTAACTAGCAACTACATTCCGCAAACATTTTTCTTTAGTGTGCTACTCAGTTGCTTTTTTTGTTTGTGTGCTATTTTTTTTTTTAGTTTGTTATGATAGATAGATCATCTATCTGTCTTTGATAGAAAAGTTTCCTGTGATTCCATGTGGTATCTAGGCTGAAACTCAACCAGATCTGACTCAACCAGTCAATTTGCTATTTTATGGTACTAATTCTTTTAGCTGTGGGTCTTCAAAGTGGGTCTAAGTTTTTTTACTTGAATAACCATACACATGAAAGAACACAGGGGATGAATCACAGGTACAAGCATTAAGCTAAATATTTACTAGCAAACAAAAAGCTTATTAAAAAATTAGACAAACTATGTACAGTAGGAGTCCTGTGATGGAGTGGCCATCAATCCAGAGTCTGAGATGTTGAGATAGACTGCAGCTCTCCATGACTCTGAGGAGTATGTAGCAAAAACTGGACCTCCGCATCAGCTGACAGTTAAGCAACAAATTTCAAAACATACAATTAATAACAATAAATTGTTTCTTTATGTCAATATTATGTTCTTTATGTTTCAGTCTTTTTCTTGCAAATACACAATTTCCATGAAGATCATGGATGTCCATCAGCCAATTGCTGTGTCACTGTGTGTTTTAAAGTGAAATAAACATTAAAGCAACTGACACAGGGACATATTTAAACATATTTACACTGTAACATATTTACCTTTAATTAACACTGTATTAACAGGGCATACACATCATCCAATCATGGGTGAACATGCAAAACTATCAAAATGGATCAAATTCCAACAGTTAATATGCACTTGTATTCTTACAACATCCATGCAAACTGACAAATAAAACAATTGACTAACTGTTGGAGTTCTGGAATAAAGATAGGACAAAAATGTGCGTGTGGTTGTGATGAGCAGCACAGCAGACCCATCGCAACACTGCACTTCTATAGCGTCCTCTACTGCGAATCTGGCAGGGCCACTATTCCCTTAATGTATATTCACATACAGAGACAATATTAATTTGATCAATTGTAACGAATCAGCAATTACAGCACCACAAGTGCACTGCTGGGTAATTTTTAACCCATAATGCTGGGCTTAGTCTGTTGGGATGGGGAGTTCTGGCGTGAACATGCACTTTTTCCTAAAGAGTTCACCTTTCCCTTGGTCTTGTACAATGATGATTGTGAGACAGTCAATACTTTACTTCACAATCAAGAGCTTGCCTCCAGAGTTGTTATCGAATTTGAATTCTCAATTTCTGTTGGCAGTTTATAAAACCAGTGACGTAAAGACATATGGTCTTAGTGCAGTCCTGAAGCCCATCATTGATGAGCTAAAGGTTCTAAAGCTGGAAGCTGTAGGAGTTCAGCCTATTCACTATTTTAAAGCAGTAGATGTGGATAACGTTTTGGACTACCATACCCTTCATGCAGTTTGTTCATTTAAAGAAACTGATGACAACTCGTATATTTCTTTATGGTACTTCATGGAGTGTTTTTAAAACACTTTTATAAACATTTTACTTTGTAATTTATTGTAAATAGTATTTTTGCCTTAGTTTTGTTCTAGATATGTTTATTGGATCAGTTCCTTTTTATCTTCATACTCAAAGTCAAACATGCTCCTTTGTCCAATACACAATGGAAGAAAGCAGTTTCGTTTTAGGTATTCATTTAACATTTAAGCACCGTTCATGTGAGTAAAGGAGCAGATTTAGATTTGTCAACCCAGGAGGACCTGAGCACCTGGAGTTGAGTTAAGTCTAAACTATAAAATTTAATAAATGTGTGCTTCCCTAGACAGAGCCTTAGATGATGCTACACCCCTGGTAGAATGGGCTCTAATGCCCAAAGGTTACACAAGGTCACAGGCCTCATAGGCCAGGGTAATAACATCTGTTATCCAGTAAGATAAGTGCTGTTTTGTGACCGCATTACCTCGGTTGCGGCCACCAAAGCAGACTAAGAGCTGAGAGGTTTTACGCCACTGGCCTGAGCGGTGGACATAAATCCTCAAGGCTCTGACTGGACACAACAAATGAAGCTTCTCCTGCTCCGGTGAATCAAACGGCGGAGGACAGAAGGCTTGAAGTACCACTGAGTGACCAGCTGCAGCAGGCACCTTGGGGATATAGTCTGGTCTATATGACCAGCCAGTCATCTATGTAGTTCAGAATACAGATGCCCTGGAGTCTCAATGGAGCCAGGGCTGCATCCACGCACTTTGTGAAGGTGCAGGGCGATAGAGGTAAGCTGAAAGGAAGTACACGATACTGGTAGGCTTCGCCCCCCAAAGCGAACCTGAGAAACTTCCTGTGCTCCGGCAAAATTTCGATGTGAAAATATGCATCCTTCAGATCTATCGTGACAAACCAGTCCTCGGGCTGGATTTGACACACAATTTGTTTGAGCATCAACATCTTGAACCTGTATCTCCTCAGAGACCAATTCATGCAGCGCAAATCCAGAATGGGACGCAACCCCCCCATCCTTTTTGGGAACTATAAAGTATCGGCTGTAAAAACCTAGATCTCTCAAGTTCCCGGGCCAACACTAAATGCTGCTCTCCAACCACCACAGTCTGTAAAATTCTGTTGAAAAGAGGAGAATGGGAGGCAAATTGAATTCTGTACCCTCTCTCTATTGTTCTTAACAACCACGGGGACAAACTGGGCAGAAGCTTCCACGTTGCCAAGAAGTGCGAGAGAGGAACCATCCTGTCTATCTGTCCAGTCTCCTGAAACAGAGGACTGGCAAGAGAAGTCTGGACAGATAAACCGCCTCTTTGGCTGTGAGGTCTGCGTAGGCTGCCCAGTCCTCTTAGATCTATGAAGGGGAGCTCAAGCAGCCACGCTGGCCTTCTGCTGCTGCCTATAAACAGCTGAGGTCTTGGAAGAAGCCAAGGTAGACAGACCACCTGACGCCACAGCGACCTGACCACGGTGGGGGAGGAGCTCTTTGAACACCTTCGATTGCTTTTTAGCCTCCCGGTGTCTGTCGATGACAGAGCTCACTGCGTCGCCAAACAGACCCTGAGGAGCAACCGGGGCATCCAGAAGGAAGCCTTTATCCCTGCCCGACAGGTTGAGCCACAAATGTCTTTAAGCAGGTCAGCCTGGTTCACCTGTAAAACTGCCATGATGTGCAGCGATGCACCAGCCTGACCTGCTGTCGCATAAGCCTTGCCCACCAGATTGGAAGTAACCCTGCATGGCTTGGAGGGAAAGGCAGGTTTCCTCCACGACAATGCTGTAGAGGGAGAGAGATAGCCCGCAAGCGTCTCTTCAACCCGTGCTCATGTAAACCCACAATAGAGGAATAATTGCTTGTATTGGGAGTAAATACACAAGCTGAGTATGGATTCTTCCATGACTTCGTCACCTCAGTGTGAAGATCTAGGAAGAATAGGAGGTTACGATGGGGAGGCTCAAACCTATCATCCAACTTAGATGTTTTAATGTGCTGTCTTTCATCTGGCCAATCAAGGCTTAGTTTCTCGACAGCACGAGACACAACCTCAACCAGCTCCTCAAAAGTGGCAAAAAGAGGAAACTGGTCTGCCTCAACACCCATCTGGCTGCTGGCAGTCAGATTGTCATCTGATACTACCAGCATGAGCTCATTCTCCAGCTCAGAAGAAACCGCAGAGCAGGCTTCTGTAGCTGGCGTGTGCTCATCCGATTCGGCGGAGAGCACGACAGAAAGGACGGGTCCAGTATCTCGCTGTTCATCTGCCAAATCAAGCTGCAAACCCCACGAGTGAAGTCTCCGCTTTGCCAATTTAATGATTGCAGAACTAAATGTGTTAAACATTTAAATGTCTTTTTTTGGACCTGCTGTGTCATTTCTGTTGTCGTCTTAATCCTGGATGGATGGCAATTCTAAGAGGGAACATTAATGGGCGAGACTAATATGGCTGTATGAAGGTCCATCTTTTAAAATAATATATGAGAGCATGTTTGTGTGCAGTATACATTTCAAAACTGAGGATGTCTATTTCCTACAGAGTGACCAAGATTGTTTGCAATTTTAAAGCTATGTCTCACTACTAACACTAGATAACACAAAATACCTTTAATGAATGTTGATGTTTCAGTTAGTAGGGACTAGAGTATGTTTGCGGATTAAGGGATTAAGGGTTTATAGGGCTCCTCATTCTTTCGCATTGACCAGCAGCAACTTGTCTATACTAATACCTGTTCACTATATCTTTATCACAGCCTATTGGCAACTACTAACTTTAAACTTATCCTGTTAATAGTTTAAAAAGTTAACCTTGATTATGAACAATTGATAATATGACATGAGTATACTTGCATTAGCTTTTGTTTCTTTGTAGACTTCACAAACCGAATAGAAAAATCTTACTGCAGACATACAATTTATTTGCTCAAATTCTGTAAATTGACATATTGTTTCAGAGGTTGCTTTATTTAAGCTACGTCAATGTTAGTCAAAATTCATAGCAAAATGTCTCTTTTAGTAATAAGCTGAAGCTTACAGGATAACTAGTACCCAGAATACGTTTACACTGCAATTGAAAATAAACTGTTTGAAGAAGAACTTGTCCAGCTTTAACTTTTCACTCTGGTATGCTCTTTCACCAAGCGAATCACATCATGTCAACAGAAAGGATGTCATCGGATGTGCTTTTTATATGTATATATTTTTATATATTTTATATTATACATATGTAAACATAAAATTGCACTTTATGTTTTGTAATACTTTTAAGGAGGCATTTAACACACCAGGTCAGAATCACTGACCAGCTACACTATTACTGAGGAGCGTTTAGGAAACATTAGAAAGAGAATGAGAATTCTTTGCAAGACAAACAGGGGTTTTAATTATTGGTGAGTCTAACAAAATTTGTATCTGTATATATTATGAATAAGTCTATATTCTGCAAGCTTATTGTCTATTATCAAGTGTATCAAATGCTTTTTCATTTTTTCAACTTTAGTTAGTGGTTAATGTTTCTGATCTGCAAAGATCTGCAAATTACAAATTTCAAAGTCAACTCCAAAATGAGATTTTTATTAGACAAAATTGATGCCATTGTTAGCTCTTGCACCTGAGAAGCTAACGCCTATTGTATTAGACTCTCAAGACTTTGTAAAAGGTCACCCCTACCATCATTTAGATTTTCCAAGACTTTGACTGACTTCATGGAAAAACTATGATGATGCTCGAATCATGGGCCACTTTCTTTGTTGTCAGAATATTACAGATTGCAGTAAAGACAGTTTAATCAGTCTTGGGAAGACATTCTGCAAGGTGCTGTTTTATGCTTCATTTTTGTAGATCTAAAACAACAATAATTTTGTAGTAGCTAGTCCTATTTCTGAGATGTTATGTCTCTTTTCTGTAGAGATTAGAGGTGATGTTGCTCTTCTGGTCCTTCCCCTTCTTCCTCCACAGTCTACAGAACTGGTAGGAAGATCTTCCATTCCTTAAACTGACAAGCCAGAAAGGCCTTCAGCCTTTGATGCATATGATGGCACAATGATGCATATCGGCATGAATAGGGATGCCCACAGAGCAATATCAGTCCACAAATACATTCTATGATTTGTTTCTCCTTCAGCAACCATTCAAATGAACTCCCAAGCATCAATTTAATGATAAATGGTGTAGAATACACATTTCTTGTAGACACAGGAGCTAATTGCTCATACATTTCTAGTAACACATATGAAGGACCAATAATAAATTGCACAGTGCGCTCTGTTGGGGTTTCTGGGACTGACATTACATACCACATTACATTGCAGACACTGGATTCGCAAAATAGTGGTCTGCTAATAATTCCAAGAATATCTAAAATGTCTATAGGCGGCAGACCTTTCTCCTGCATAGCCTAGCACCAAAACTCTGGAATGACCTCCCCAGCAATGTTCGGGACTCAGACACACTCGAGAAGTTCAAGTCTAAACTAAAGACCCATCTCTTCAGACGAGCATTCACCTAATTCAACTACTGTCACACCTAGGTCACAACAGCTAGGCTTAACCGGAACCGAGCACACTTTTTACCCACTTTACTACATGGCTTTCACATTCTGTGTGAACAGCCCTACGCTAATATAAGCCTGTTTTGTTTCCCTCTCTCTCTCTTCCTCTCTCTCTCCCTCTCCTCCAAGGGACTCTGAGCGATACAGATTAGGTTCGACGTGACAACGCTCACAACAGCCTGACTAAGGAGGGGGTGACCACCATGGGAACTGTGAAAAATCACCCACCACCATCACCTATTACACTAATGCTACTGTTAATCTATACTCATATTTTTAGTAAAATACATGATTCTGTCTATACCAGCAGTCTGATGTAATAGCTGCTCTCAGTCTCATTTTAACATCGGCATCCTCGCCTAAACATCCCTTATTGTATTATGTCAGCCATCAGGCTAACAAATGAATATAAAATATAAAGATGAATCAGGATTTGTACAAGGCAAAACTGAAATCTAAGAAGCCTGTCTATGTAAAGCAATACCCTCTTTTATCAGAAAAGGTGGAAGGGATACAGCACACAACACATCAATTAACCCAGTGAAAAAGTCTGATGGCACTAATTGGCACCTTACACAAGACCTAAGGGCTATTAATTCTCTATTACTCCCTTAGCTCCAGTCGTACCTGATGTGCCAAACATCTTGAATTCCATACCGCACAATCATACCCATTTTACGATGTGCTGCTTTCTTCTCCATCCTTGTACATGCGGATACACAGCCCCTTTTTGCTTTTACGTTTAAGGGCGCACAATATACTTGGACAAGATTGACTCAGTGTTTGACAGCTCGACTGTCTTCTCAGCTGCAGTGAAACGTGTCCTTGACATCATCACAGACCTGCCACAAACTGTCTGTATGCTGCAATATGCTGATGATTTGCTGATCTCCGCAGCCAACGAACATGACTGCAAGCAAGCTTCCATCATTGTCTGTTCTTGCTCAGGCTGGCTTCAAGGCCTCCAACACAAAATTCCAATGGATTAAAACTCAGGTTAGTTACTTTGATCACATCATTAGCCAGGGCCAGAAGACCATATCAGCTGAAAGGGTCCAGCTGATAAGGACTATGAGACATCCAGAAACTGTAACTCAGCTGCAAAGTTTTCTAGGACTCGGGAACTATGTCCGTGCATATATAACGGACTGTGTGGATCATGACAAGGGTCTGCGTGTTCTGACAAAACATAGCATGGGCCCCAAAGACTCTCTGAAGTGGACAGTCGAGGCTGAAGAATATTTTCATGCCTTGAAAACCACAATAGCATCTGCACCAGCTTTGGGCCTGCCTGATTACACCAAAACGTTTCACTTGCACACTGAGGAGAGGATGGGTGTTGTGATGAGGGTCCTGACCCAAGATCATGGTGGTAAACCACGTCCAGTCTCAAACTTATCAAGACAATTAGACGCAATTGTCCAGGGCATGCACGCATGTTTAAGATCCGTGGCTGCCGCCACAGAGATGGTGAACACAAAAGGTAGAAGGGCCACAATCTACACTAATAGTAAATATGCATATGGTGTAGTACAAGATTTTGCCAAGACATGGGCCAGAAGGAACTTTCTTACATCTGAAGGCAAACCAATATCACATGCAAATTTAGTAGGAGATTTACTTGATGCTGTGATGCTTCCATCAGAACTTGCGGTGGTTAAGGTAAAAGGGCACACACAAGGGGATAGTTTAGTGGCTGTCAGTAATAGAAGAGTGGGTGAAGTGGTTAAATGGGCCACGGAATATGGAGAGTTTCCTCCATATCAAAAGATGCAGAAAACAGAGTCAGCCAACAGAGGGAGATTTGAAGTATTGGGCAGAAAATGAGTGTACTCCTGATGCTTGTGGTCTGATAAGGGCCAAAGATGGCAGGATTGCCTCTCCAAAAGTGTCTCTCATCATTTTAACAAGGCATTATCATGGTATATCACACAACAAAGGATAACCAAGCTTGAGCTAGAGTAGAATACAACACAACACTGTGTCTCTTCCTTTTGCTCCCTGGATCCAGTATTTGAGTGTTCTTTTCTCATAACATCCACAGCCACAAGATTTGAATAATTTAGGGAAAGGAAACCCAGATACAAGACTTTAATAATTCTTACACTTAGTAATGTCCTTATCTTGGTCAAACAGTTACTGAAACAGTTTACTGCAAATATAATTTACAGAAATATAAGAATAAATCAAAATGATCAGTTTATTGGGAAAATATGTATTGTTCCAATTATATAATCAATCAGTTCAGATACAATCAATACAAAACCTCAATTGTTCAAAGATAAACCGAAGCAAAATATGAAATACATTGAATAAAATGTATACCTGACAGCAAAAAGATGCAGTGCTGAGTGTATTTAAATATTTCTATTTTATCTTGTATTGTATTTTTATAGGATGTAAAAACATAGTGAAATTTCTTCACTGGACAGAATCCACAAAATCCTTTTGTCTTTGCCATAGGAAAAACCCAGTATTTATCTCAAACTTTTGTAATTAAAAATGGAACAAGCTCTGGAACAAAACACACTACTTGTAGCTGTTAATGTTTGCTTCAAACCATTTTATGTGTTTAACATCAACTACCCCAAACAATGTGCTTCTACCTGGAAATACTAATGCAGACTGTTTTGTTTTTCAAATGGACGGCAATGAAGCTGTTCAGTTTCTTCGTTCATCCTTGTTTGCTAAACAGTAGCTTAAACTTTTTCTTTTTTCCTTAAACTTAAACTTTTTTCTTTTTGTTTTTGTAAATGTCAATATCAGCTTATTTGTATGTACAGTGAACTATTGAAAATAACATTTTGCACATCTCTGAATAGTTTTTTTGAAACAAAGTTGCTTTTGCAATTGCCATTTTATATGTCAATATTATTTTTTATGATATTCAACACAGGGGTATATATACATAGACTATCGGGGAAATAAGGAACCCCTGGACACAATCAGGATGGGGTAACATGAACAGAACTACAAAGACCAGGGACAAGAACTACAAAGCAAGATTTCAAAATAAAAGACATGACAACGAGGCACAGGACAAACATATTATACCCAGCAGGCTGGGTGGTTGAATTAAAACAAAATGTAGTCATTTTAACAAGTCATGGGTTTAATATTGCTCTATTCCCAGCTAACAATTTTTGGTTCCCAGAACATTCTTATTTGGTTAAAAATAACCAAATGGGAACCATCTGGGAACAGTAGGGAACAATTCTGTGTTTGCTGGGTTATTCTCATCATTTCTCCTGTGCTTTATTGTAAATTAAGGCAATCATGGATAAACAAATGATAAAGAAAACAGGTTTAGACTGTAAAATAACTGTTAATGCTTGCCAGCTGACATTCCCAAACTTGGTTAAACTGACATAAATTAAATCAACCAGTAATGTGATGGCTGGTACAATTAATGTATTTGTATCAATTCTTGAAGCGGGTGGTACACACTGGGTGATTAATAGTAATGACACCACACGACAGGGAGGGGGCACAAAGTTAATTACCTGATTTACCTCATCTCAACAAATCAGGCAAAAACAAGCCAAGTCTATAGGAAGTTAGCCTGGCTTCAGAAGGGGACCAAAATAACACTAATGTTACCGCTACTATTACCTCAAACAATGTTGTTAACAATAATGTCAGTAACCATGAGTAGCCAGACTGTTGGTCAAGAGATCAAATAATTATTAGTATTTTTGCTCCCAGAGCAAAAATACTAATTACTGTTAAATATGTAGCAACATTGCATCACTCGATGCCCAGAAAGAGCAGGGCCTCAGGCTGTCAACTGAGTGGAGAGAGTGTTTAATTAGTGCTTTTGGAACTGACAAGGCAAAACAGCAACAATCACTGCACAAGAAAATAAAGGAACACAGAGAATGCAAATCACAAAAGCAGCAGAGACTGTAAATGCGATAAGGGGAAAATTTATTTTTTAGCTATTTTTATATATTTATGCATGAGTTCACTTGAATTGTTGTGTTTTTCATTTGTGTGGATTGCTGTGTTTTTCTCGTTTTCGTTCGTGAGCAGTATTCCAAGCCACACCCCTAGTCACGTGAACTGAACTGAAATAACAGTGAGATGGCACCATAAAAAAACTTGTCGCGTCTGCGCCTTCTGTAGTGAGTGCTTTGCATGTGAGACTGTTGTAAATAACTGTTGTATTTGAGTTTTTGTTGGGTGTTGTTGTCAGAGTAACACAAGAGAGTTTCAAATGCGAGTAAATAATGACGAGTAAAAGTTTATTAATGCAATGTCCAGACAAAACAACAAATCAACAATGATCAGACAAACACTGTGGAGTTCCTGGGGTCTCAGTCTACACTCTAGGTGGTGTAGTCAGTTGTAAAGAAGTTTTATTTAACTTAACCTTGTCATAAACATAAACACAGCATCCCATGATGAAGTTAAAAGGCAATTGTAAGCCATGCACAGGGCTGAACATGATACAACTTGCTGACTGTTCTGAATAGCCTATTAAATCAGTAAACATGGGCATCCATTCACAGATATGTAAACTGATGTGATGTTGCAAGAGCTGAATAGAGTGAACGTTCCGAGTTTTGCACTCCAACAAGATGTGTGCAGATAAAATCGACCATATCACAACAGAAATGAAAAAGGATAGTTAATGACATAATTGAAAACGCGAAAATTGTGCGTGATGATTGATAAATCCACCACAATCAGTGGCAAGTCTGTGTTGGGTGTCTGTTTAAGATAGATTGTTGACACAGAAGAACCAGACACGTTTTTTTGACCTGCTGGAGCTGGATGGTACCACAGCAGATGTTATCATAGAGACATTGCTGTCATCCCTTCACAAATATGGATTTGATGACTATTTTGGGAATGTGTTTTGTGATCTTTGTATGAGATGGGGCATCAGTCATGCTTAGCAGGAAAGCAGGGGTTGCTATAAAACTTTATGCCAGATTCCCAGAGTTGTTTGTTTGGTGTTGTTTAAATCATCATCTCAAGTACAAGTACAAGGGACTCAGTGATGTTCTCACTTCTGTGTCATTTGTGTATAATCTTGTAATTATGTATGATGCCCTTACAGAACTCTATGATCTCTCAAGAATGCTCCAAAAAAGAGACACTACACTGCTTGACACAGAAAAGCTGCTGTTTCAATAGATGTGGGTGTTTGAGTCCATGGTTTCAACACCTGGCTCCCACACACAAACTGTTTACCAAGCTGAAATGAAGAAGTCTTTTCAGAATGTACCCCAGCATGATAATCAAAATATTGTGAAGATCCATGCAGTACAATTGTTTTTCGGCATGGCTGAAAATATGAAATTCAGAATGGCTATAACAACTTCATCTTAATGCCAGCACACAAGAAATCTTCTCACATAGAGGTGAGAGAAAACGGATGACAGACTGATGACAAGTTCTTAAACTAGACATTTGGCCTGAGGGAAATTGGGACATACAGCATGGTGAAACAGAATATGGTGATTTATATACACAGATAAGTGCAAATACAGGGCAAATATATATATATACACACACACACACACACACACACAAAACACAGGAAAACTGGCAGAGTAGTTTTTCCAGAGTTAATATTTTTTTCCTCAAAAATACAGTCATGTAAAAATATTAGGACACCCTATGAAAGCCTGTGTATTTTTGTAACATTTTTGCAACATTTTGCATATATGGATACTTAATCTCAATTTTAACAATACAGAGAGATTAAAGTAATATATCTAAGCAATTAAAACTGAAGAGGGGATTTTCTGTAAAATGTAATTCCACAAAATGCAAATTCTAACTGAGGCAAAAGTTAGGACACCCTCACATGTATTCCCTCTTAAAATGGCTCAAATCACACACAGGTGTATCACACCAGGTGCACATAATTAGTAGATCATTACTCAACATTTTGAATGAGGCTTGCCCCATCTAAATCTAAAGTGTGCTCCTGACTATTGAAGTGAGAGTGAGCACCATGGTGAGAGGAAAAGAGCTGTCAGAGGCCTTCAGAAAAAAAACTGTAGCGTCCTATGAGTCTGGTAAGGGATTTAAAAAGATCTCAAAAGATTTTGTAATCAGCCATTCCACTGTCTGGAAGATTGTCTACAAGTGGAGGGCTTTCAAAACAACTGCCAACATGCCCAGGTCTGGTCGCCCCAGCAAGTTCACCCCAAGAGCAGACCGCAAGATGTTAAAAGAGGTTTCCAAAAACCCAAAAATGTTATCTCGGGACCTACAGCAGGTCTGGCTACTGTTGATGTAAAAGTGCATGCCTCTACAATCAGAAAGAGACTGCACAAGTTTAACTTGCATGGGAGGTGTGCAAGGAGGAAACCTTTGCTCTCTGAGAGAAACATCAAGGCCAGACTGACATTTGCCAGAGAGAATGTTGACAAAGACCAGGACTTCTGGAATAATGTTCTTTGAACAGATGAGTCCAAAATTGAATTATTTGGACACCAGAGCAGAGGACATGTTTTTGGTGTAAACCAAAGACAGCATTCCAGGAAAAGAACCTCATACCAACTGTGAAGCATAGAGGTGGAAGTGTGCAGGTTTGGGGCTGCTTTGCTGCAGCAGGACCTGGTCAGCTCACCATCATAGAATCCACCATGAATTCTACTGTGTATTAGAAGGTGCTTGAAGAACATGTGAGACCATCTGTTAGAAAATGAAAGCTGAAGCGGAACTGGACCATGCAACATGACAATGACCCAAAAGATACTACTAAATCAACCAAAGACTGGCTGAAAAGGCAGAGATGGAGAGTCCTGGAATGGCCGAGTCAAAGTCCAGATCTGAATCCCATTGAGATGCTGTGGGGTGACTTGAAAAGGGCTGTACATGCAAGAAACCCCTCAAACATCTCACAGCTGAAAAAATTCTGCATTGAGGAGTGGGGTAAAAATTTCCTCAGACCGATGCCAGGAACTGGTAGATGGCTCACTGCAGTTATTTTAGCCAAAGGAGGTAACACTAGCTATTAGGGGCTAGGGTGTCCTATCTTTCCCTCTGTTAAAATAGGCATTTTTGTAGAATTACATTTACAGAAGATCTTAAAGACTTTTCTTCAGTTGTAATTGTTTAGTTATATACTTTAATCTCTCTGTATTGTTAAAACTGAGACTAAATAACCATATATTAAAAAATGGTACAAAACATACACATGCTTTCACAGGGTGTCCTAATTTTTTTACATGACTGTAGTTGTTTTTGCTGTATTTTGAGTGTACAGTAAAATGTGTCAGTAGAGTAGGAGCAGAATTACAGAGTAACTGTGACTCCTCCCCTAACTGTTCTCCTTCCAAAGTTTCATTTATCCATGATTACTGTTGGTCACGGCCATCGACTGCTGCTGCGTTGGGTTTAGAAGAGAACGTGCGCTTCTGCTGGATGGTAAAGTAAGTTAAATCTAAATCTAGAATGTTGGTGTTTCAATTCAGAATTCACTGTTTGAATTCTTTTTGACCACTGCAGAACACAACTGTTGCTTCACTATATTTGCATGCATTTGTAATATGTACACTTTATTACTGAAATGCTGGGAAGTATTTACAAGAACAATATTTCATCACCGCTCCACCTCAGTGAAAGGAGAAAGAGGGAAATAAACGGGTAAACATTAGAATTGGGCCGTTAAAGCAATACAATGTTAATATAATATAGCCTACAATTAAACTATATACATTAAAAAATATAAACCAAGCAACTTTGTTTACCTTATGTAAATAAGAGGCTGCATTATAACATATTTCCACTCATTTTCATATTTTACAAATGACATCCATCATTTTGAGTTAAAAAGAAATTTATTTCAATTGCGTGTCTGTCTTCCTTTGTTTTTAACAGATGTAAATAAGCAAATAAACAGGATATTAATTTCCTATTAAATTAAATCTTATTAAATTAAAAATGAATTTGTATTATTCCAAGAATTACATTGTTACACATTAGCAGTGTGTTCCCTGGTTCGTAGGATCATAGAACTCACTCCTCCTCCGTGAATAAATCACCATCTGAATACATGAGATTCATCACTGAGGTGCCATGCAGATTTATTTCACATGAGAAACAATTACCATCCAAATATAGAGATATTGAGCACCCTGCCTTAACAAAACTATTGGACAGTTATTACATATTAAAAACACATTTGTGAACAAAGAAAATTCATGTTGTGTAGTGCACTAATGAATGTTATTTTCTTAATCTGACTCTTGAGTGTTATTGCCTTATGTTTAATTTTGTCTTATTTGGTTCCTATATTTAGAAATATATTTTTTTTTCTTCAAAACCTTTTACATTTCAATCGTTTTTGGAATGTGGTAAGAGATAAGGGCGCGTCTCTCCCCACCCTCCTTGTTTCCTTGTTTCCTCGTTCCCTTGTTTCCCCATTCCCTCATTATTCCCCACACCTGTTTTCCATTGGTTTCTTCCCCTTTATATTCCCCTCTCATTTTGCGTCCTTTGTCAGATCGTCTCGGTAGACACCGCTACCTGACCTCTTGTCTTGTCGAGATTTTGTTATAGATCCCAGCCTTGTCCTGCTGTGTGTTTTCTCCTGTTCCCGTTTTTGTTACAGATCGCTTCCTGGTTGTCACATCACCACCTCTCTCTTTCCTTCTGGATACCGCAGTGCCACTCCTGCTCTCCCTGCCGACCACCCACTTCACCGCCCGTCCGCCGCCCAGTCTACCTCCTGCTCCGCCCGTTACCCTCCCGGTTCCCGCTGCCCCGCTCTCTCCCTCCCCGCCTACACTGGAGCCGCCCTAACTCTCTGTCTGAATAAAGACTGTTAACCGCATTTGGATCTCTGTTGTGTTCATGACAGCATGATCTGACCAGCATGAGTCCAGTGGAACCTGAGGCTCTCCGTTCTGCACTGGCCCAGCAGGGAGCCCTTCTGGGTCAGCACGCTTCTCAGTTTGATGCGGCGTCCCAGGAGATTTCGCGCCTCTCCGCCGGCATGGCAGAGCTCCAGATCACCATTGACGACCTGCAGCGGGAGTCTGCGGCGGGCAGATCGATCATTTCCCCTCTCGCTCTCTGGGCGAACCGGAGCCGCATGTGAACAACCCTCCGCCTTACGACAGCGATCCTCGCTTCTGCGGGGCGTTCCTGTCGCAGTGTTCCTTGGTTTTTGCCCTCCAGCCTCGCCGGTTTGCCACAGAGAATCGCAAGATTGCCTACGTTATCACACTCCTCACTGGCCGAGCGCGCGAGTGGGGGACAGCTGTCTGACTCCAGAGCACCTTGCTGGTAGAGATGGTCGAGCTGTTCGATCAGTCGGCCTGGGGTGATGAGGTGGCGTCGAAACTGATGCGACTGTCACAGGAGGGCTGCTCTGCCACGGACTATGCTATCGAGTTCAGTACCCGGCCTCCTGTGGCTGGAATGACGCTGTGCTGCGTGCTCGCTTCCTGGACAGCTGGAGGAGGACATCCAGGACGAAATCGCCATTCATGAGCTGCCCAAGGACCGCAAGGTGGCTGTCGACCTGGCAGTTCACGTTGAGGCTCGCCTGTCCAGTCATTGCTGCTGGCGGGCGGCTCGTCCATCCTGGGTGTTGGAGGGGCACCGAACCCTTCCTGCTCCTGAGGCTCTTCCCCCTTCCTCCGACCCTGAGCCCATGCAGCTGGGGAGATTGAAGCTCTCCCCTCAGCAGAAACAACATCGCCTGGCTCAGGGTTTGTGCTTCTACTGTGGCCGGTCGGGTCACTTTGTCGGGTCCTGTCTGTTAAAAGACAAAGCCCATCAGTAGAGCGGAGAGTACTGATGGGCGGGGCAATCTGAACCTCTCCATCCTCCTTATGTTTCATTGATGTCAGTGTTGTTTTTCAGAGCTCCTCCATTCCCGCGCAGGCTCTACTGGACTCCGGGGCAGAGGGCAACTTCATGGATGTCCGGTTCGCCGCCAGGTGGGGTATCCCTTCTGTTCCCCTCTCTGAGTCCCTCCCCGCCTGGTCTCTGGCGGACCGGCCCATCGCCATCACCCATTCCACCCCTCCTGTGAGTCTGATCATCTCTGGCAACCACCGTGAGGAGATTGTGCTGCTTCTTATTGATTCCCCAAATGCTCCTGTAATTTTGGGCCTCCCTTGGCTGCAGCAGCACAACCCTCATGTTGATTGGGTGAGACGATCCATTGTGGCTTGGAGTCCGTCCTGTATGGCGTCATGTCTGGGTGCTGCCTCTTCGCGTGTTTCTGTCTCTGTTTCCCCTGTTTTGCAGGTAGAGGCAGCAGATCTCACCAGGGTTCCGGCGGAGTATCGAGATTTGCAGCTGGTCTTCAAGTCCTGGGCTACGTCTCTCCCACCTCACTGTCACTACGACTGTGCCATAGACCTCTTCCCAGGCACTTCTCCGCCCCGGGGTCGTCTTTATTCCCTTCCTGGTCCAGAGTGGACAAATACATTCGCGATTCTCTCAAGGCCGGCCAAGACAGCCCATTTCATTCCTCTACCCAAGCTCCCCTCTGCCCAGGAGACTGCTCAAGTTATGGTCGACCACGTCTTTCAGTTGCATGGTTTGCCCACTGATGGACAAGTTTGGTCCGCAGTTTGGTTTGATCCGCAGTTTACCTCCCGTTTCTGGCAGGGATTCTGTTGACAGATCGGGGCCACATTGAGTCTGTCATCCGGTTTTCATCCCCAAACCAACGGGCACGCCATGTGAGCAATGTGAGCACGCCAACCAAAACCTCGAGAGAACTCTCCGCTGCCTGACATTGCAGAATCCGAGTTCCTGGTGCCACCAGCTCGCTTTGGCGGAGTACGCCCACAATTCCGTCCTGGTCGCATCCACTGGTATGTCTCCTTTTGAGTCTTCCATTGGTTATTTTCCCCCTCTGTTTCCTGCTCAGGAACCCAACGCTGCGGTACCGTCGGCCCTAGCCTTCGTCAGGTGCTGTAGACGCACCTAGCAGAGGGTTAGGGGGGTCTTGGCCCAGACCTCCAGACGCACCAAAGCAGCCACCGACCACCGCCGCACCCCTCAACCCGTGTACGTCTGCGGTCAACGTGTATGGCTGTCTATCAAAGACCTGCTTCTCCGGTTGCCTTCTTGCAAGCTGGCTCCCAGGTTTATTGGGCCATACTGGATCACCAAGGTGCTGAGCCTGGTGGCAGTCAGGCTCCGTCTTCCCCCTTCCCTTGGTCGGGTTCATCCTGTCTTTCATGTATCCAGGATCAAGCCTGCGGTCTTCAAACAAAACATTTGTTTTGTTGTGCTAAATCACAGTGAGACGTCACAGTGGGACATCACTTCCTGTTTGAGCGTGTGGTTGATTTCGGAGCTCCTCCAAACTTTTCTTGTTTTACCTTTTATTCTAGTTATATTTTATATATATTTCACTCTAGTTATATCTTAAATACTTTAGTTTGTTGTGTTAAACGATACAAACTACATAAACCTATAAACTATACGTAACTTCTTGCTCATTATATCATTTAGCCCACTAGACCGTTAGCATTTCTTAGCAGCTCCTAGCAGCTTGTTCACTCTTCACTAAAGGATTACTGTGAAGCTGTTCTAATGGCGGATCTATCCGGTGTGTGTGACTCTGTGTGTGCAGAGCGGGAAGCGGTGGAGAAGTTTGCAGGCACCCGATGACTTCCTCACCCGTGCTGCAACCGGACTCCGAGATCTCCGTCTCTCAGCCCGTAAACGGTACTAAAACTTTTCCCCCTCTTGTTATTGTAACCTGCACCTCATGCCACATGCATAGCTTAGCTTCTTCCGTCAGTGAGGAGGGCTACACATGTGATAAATAAGGCTGTAGTAAGGCTGACGGAGAAGTTTGCAGAAATAGAATCACGCATCCGAACACTTCTTGAGACTAGTAAGGGTGTAAATTTAACAGACACTAATTCGGATGCGCCTAGCATAACATGCTATGATCATGGCTCGGTTCCGACAACAGGCCCAATGCGGCAGGGCAGCTGGGTGACAGTCTGGCGGCATAGTCATAACGAAAGGCGGCGCCACTTTCCCGCTCCTGTTATACTGTCTAACCGGTTCTCCCCACTCAGAAACGCACCTGCTGAGATGCTGGTATCAAGCGCCCTGGTTATTAGTGATTCTATTATACAGAACATGGAAATAGAGGCACCAGCCACCATTGTTGAATGTATACCAGGAGCCAGAGCGTCTGACATTAGATCAAAATTTAAAGTGCTGGCCAATGCTAAACGTAAATTTCTCTAAGATTATTATTCACGTCGGCACAAACAACATGATAATCCGCCAATCGGAGATCACCAAAGATAACATTATGGAGGTGTGTGAACTTGCAAATAATTTGTCAGACAATGTAACATGGTCCGGCCCCTTGCCCGCTTACCAAGGTGGTGAGATTTACAGCATATTACTGTCCCTGCATGGCTGGATGTCTAAGTGGTGCCCGCAGAATAATATAGGCTTTATAAACAACTGGAATTATTTCTGGAGGAGACTTGACCTGTTAAAGAGAGATGGCCTCCATCCCTCCCGTGGAGGAGCTGCTGTCCTCTCTAGAAATTTGACCAATAGTCTTAAAATGACTAGTATCTGACTATCCAGGGCCCAGGTCAGGAAGCAGAACGATTGGCTTATCCATCCGCCTGCAAGCCGCCTTGACATGTCACATAATTCATAGCACATAGAGTTTGTACCCCCTAAATATCAACATATCGAGACTGTGTCTGCTCAAACAAACATAAAGCACGCTTTGAATCAAAACGCACAAACCTGATTAATATAAAACTAGGAAACAACCTATAAATTGATGGTATGAAAATGCTAAAATTCGGCCTGCTTAACATCAGGTCACTTTCAAATAAAGATTATAACTATAAGCATGCGCCTCGTTTGAAGGGTAGAGGTGGCGTTGTTGCTACAATCAAAATATTTGATGTCAATCATAAATCTAAACACAACTTTAAATCATTTGAAATATTGGTGTTAAATATGTCACTTATAGAGAGTCGCAACAAACAATTGTCTTTTGTCATGGCTACCATTTACACTTGGCCATCATATAGACTTTCTTAAAGAATTTGCAGATTTCCTGTCAGAACTGGTAGTCACCGTAGATAGGGCATTAATCGTTGGTGACTTTAACATCCATGTCGATAACCCAAATGATGCGTCACATAGAGCTTTCATGGACATCCTGGACTCGTTTGCCGTTAGTCAAAATGTGTCGGGACCCACGCACAGATGTATTCACACTTTGGACCTAATCCTGTCATTTGGACTCAATATATAGACAACATAGAAATATTACCTCAGAACGATGCTATTTGAGATCACTGCCCCATCTTCCACAATGTAATGTTAGATAAGCCCTCTCGTCCAACACCATGACAAAGAACAAATAGAACAATCACATCTTCCAGATGCAATCCACAAGCAAGATCTGTCCCAAATGCATCACGTAATAAATAACAATGAAGATCTCGATGCTGTGACAGAAACCTTAAACAAAGCTTTTTTAGGTACCCTAAAAGTTGTCGCACCAATTAGACTAAAAAAAGAGAAAGGAGAGAGCGCCAGCACCATAGTGTAATAACGACTTATCAGTTCTTAAAAGGCAGCTAGAAAAATGGAGCGTAGATGGAGGAATACAAACTTAGAGGTATGGAGTGATGCATGGAAAGAGAATGTCCACAAATACAAACAGTCCCTAAAAATGGCAAAATCTAACTACCTAAGCAAGCTGATCGGAGAAAATCAGAATAATCCGCGATTTCTTTTCAATATTGTTGCAAATTTGACCAAAGACAAAGCGTCAACAGACAGAGATGCTAAACTACTAATGATTGTGTAAAATTCTTTGCAAATAAAAGAGCAAATCAGTAAAAATATTGAATCTATTCAACCAGCCTTACCTCTGTGTAATAGCATGGCTCAAGTACTATTAGACTCATTTACTGCCATTTCATTGGACAAGCTCTTAAAAATATTGAATTCATCAAAATCGTCTACCTGTATATTAGATCCCATTCCCACAAAACTACTGAAAGAAGTTTTTCCTGCTGTGTCGGAACCAGTGCTCAATATTATACATTCCTCATTAGAATTAGGCTATGTTCCAGCAGCCTTTAAAACGGCAGTTATTAGGCCAATCATTAAGAAGCAAAATCTTGACCAGGGAGAGCTGACTAACTTCAGACCAGTTTTTTATTGAAAATACTGGAAAAAGTAGTGTCTGGACAACTCCAGACATTCTTAGCAAAAAATAGCATATATGACAAATTTCAATCAGGATTTAGGCCCCACCATAGCACAGAAACAGCCTTGCTCAGAGTTACAAATGACCTCCTTTTAGCATCTGACCACGGTGAAACCTCCCTTCTTATATTACTGGACCTCAGTGCAGCTTTTGATACCATAGATCATAAAATTCTTCTTGATAGACTGCAAAACTGTGTTGGCATTAGTGGTCAAGCACTAGCCTGGTTTAAATCCTATTTAACTGACCATTACCACTTTGCCTATGTTAACGAGGAGAAGTCCTGTTACTCTCAGGTCAAATATGGCGTGCCACAGGGTTCAGTTCTTGGTCCTATTGTTTTCTCATTATATATGCTTCCGCTTGGAGATATTAAGAAATACGACATCAGTTTTCACTGCCACGCTGACGATACTCAGCTTTACATTTCCTCAGAACCTGGCAAAACCCATCGCTTTTCTAAGCTAAAAGACTGTATTAATGACATCAGAAAATGGATGGCTAACAACTTCCTCCTGCTTAACTCGAATAAGACAGAGGTCTTGATTATTGAACCCAATAGCTCTAAACTAGATATGACAGACTACAACATCCTTATTGAAGGTTGCACTATTGTACCAGCTTCCGCAGTTAAGAACCTCGGTGTGATGCTTGATAAGAACCTTACATTAGGTAAGGTCACATTTCCAATGTGTTGCACCGCATTCCTACACCTTAGAAACATTTCCAAGATTTGTCGCATGCTGTCTGTCTCAGATGCTGAGAAGCTTATCCACTCATTTATGATCTCAAGAATTGACTATTGTAACTCATTACTGGGGATGCAAAACAAATAAATAAGCTTCAGCTGGTCCAAAATGCAGCTGCAAGAATGCTCAGTAGATCTAAGAAATACGACCACATAAGCCCAATTCTAGCAACACTGCACTAGCTACCTGTAAAGTATTACATTAATTTTAAAATACTATTAATTACTTATAAAGCCCTACATGGTCTAGCGCCTTCATATATTTGTGAATTACTTTCAGATTACAATCCATTGCGGACACTGCGCTCGCAAAATAGTGGTCTGCTAATAATTCCAAGAATATCTAAAACATCTAAAGGTCTTTCTCCTACCTAGCACCAAAACTCTGGAATGACCTCCCCAGCAATGTTCGGGACTCAGACACACTCAGAGTTCAAATCTAAACTAAAGACCCATCTCTTCAGACGAGCATTCACTTAACTGAACTACTGTCACACCTAGGCCGCAACAGCTAGGCATAACCAGAACCGAGCACACTTTTTACCCACTTTACTACATGGCTTCCACATTCTGTGTGAATGGCCGCTACGCTAATATAAACCTGTTTTGTTTCCCTCTCTCTATCGTCCTCTGTCCCTCCCTCTCCTCCGAGGGACTCCGAGCGATACAGATTTAACGTTCAGTTCGACAAGACAATGCTTACAACAGCCTAACCAAGGAGGGGGTGACCACCATGGGAACTGTGAAAAATCAACCACCGCCATCACCTATTACATTAATACAACTGTTAATCTATACTCATATTTTTAGAAAAATACATGATTCTGTCTATACCAGCAGTTTGATGTTATAGCTGCTCTCAGTCTCATTTTAACGTCGGCACCCTCGCCTAAACATCCCTTATTGTATTATGTCAGCCATCAGGCTAACATAAAATGAATATAAAATCACCAGACCCAAATTAAAACTATAAATCAATACTGAAATCATAACAGCACTGATTATGACGCTGCGAATATATAAAACTTAAAATAAGAATACTGACTGCAATGCTGTAAACCTATTAACCCATACACCAAAGTACTGTTTGCAGCTGTAACGTGTCAGCGAAGAAATGACCCTCCCGGTGAGCCTGGGTTCTCCCAAGGTTTTTTCTCCACATTCATCATTGGAGTTTGGGTTCCTTGCCACTGTTGCCATGTTGGAGTGCTCACTGGGAGACTGCGGATAATAGATATTTGATACTCCATAGTTAATTTATGACTCTTGACTTATATAATATAAGATAAATTATAAATATATATGATAATTGCTTGATAATTGACATACCATTGTTACTGTAAAATTATATATATATAATATAATGTGTGTGTGTGTGTGTGTGTGTGTGTGTGTGTGTGTGTGTGTGTGTATATATATATTTATAATTTCCTTGTTTTGTTTTTTTTCCTCCCTGTAAAGTGGCTTTGAGACAATGCCACATTGTAAAAGCGCTATACAAATAAAGTTGAATTGAATTTAATTCTCCTCTCCCGCTTCACTGCCCGTCCGCCGCCCAGTCTACCTCCTGCTCTGCCCGTTATGATCCCGGTTCCCGCTGCCCCGCTCTCTCCCTCCCCGCCTGCGACGGTGCCTCCCTGCATCTGTTTCTGTTTTCTTACGAGCTGACTTTAACTCTCTGTCTGAATAAAGACTGTTAACCGCATTTGGATCTCTTTTGTGTTTGTGACATTATGGGGTTAAAAAATAACTGTTGTAGTTCCTTTGGCATTGCTGGCCTTTGTCAATTTTCCATTGGTGTGTCTTCCTTCAGTTGCCAAGACATTTGATCTGCCTACAATGGATGTTAAAGTCTTTGATGACTCAAAGACAGAAGTTGATGAGGAAGCATTCAGATATCTGCTGACACGACCAGATCTTGGTGTCCTTGAAATTTTCATCCCAGGCACAGCAAACCTTGATGGTAAATTATTTGACATGCTTATTAAGTTTTGTTTATACTCAGCAATATTTACCAATTCACTGATTTGCATAGGCTAATATGGCTATTTGACTAATTCTTAATAGCTGCGTAGCATGCTACCAAATAGCATGAACAGATAATCAGACCATTGATATGGTTTATTTTGAAGATTCTTTAAGCTCAAGCTCATTAGGAGATACTGAGGGTACGTCAGAGTCCGATGACACAGTAATGTTGACTAGAAGCCCTCCTGAAAAAAATCAAGCTGAGGAACATTGTCTTGCCCAAGTAAGGATCACCAGTCTTGCCTCTGAATTACATCTATATAGAATGACTTAAAAATTTAAAATATTTGGAACTATATACACTTGTCAGTTGTTAATTTATAATCCCTGCACAATATTGCATCATTTCCCTCCTCCAGATGATCAAAGATATCCTAAAGAGCAGCCCTGGAGGCAAAAAAGTCATAAACGAATATGCTCGCACCAGGTCTGTCAGATACCCGAAGATGTGACATGGTGAAAATCTTGGTAGCACATTTGACAAATGAACATGGGTAAGTTGTTCATGCATTACTTTGTAAATTGATGTTTATGATGTTATGGGTTATAATTATAATTATAATTAAAATTGCTTTTGGTTTGTGTGTGTAGAACAAGTCCTTCCCAACGTTTGAAGGAAGAATATGCGAACGGGAATCATTTCCCTATTTTCATGCTTGGCTGACCCCATGAGCAAGCTTGGTTATGTAAGTAGCTGTTGCCTCTCAATCTTTTTGATTTACAGGAGGAGGAGACACTCTGTATATTGCAGAGTAAAGACTATCTTCATTATAATTGATATGGCATTTATTGCCTTAATCGGGTAATGTATAACTACTAGGTCTGTGTATTGTTCTCATATGAGCATTAATACAATGCAGAAGATGGAAGTGGATATTTGGCATGGAGAATCAAAACTCTGCAGAAAGAAGCATCAGAGGGACAGATGAAGCGCCCATGGCAACTACAAACAGGTGCAAGATTTGATGTTAAGCCAATGCTTTTATTAGCTTGGCTAATATTTATTAGACTCGATTAACTTTTTCTTATTTTTAAATGAATATACAACTTGTTTTTTACCCATCTCAACATTTGTGACTTTGAAGTATCCTTTTGTTCCAAATTGGTCTGTTATTAAGCCATTGTGTGAATGAGGTCTCATGTTAACATAGCATCTCTACAAAATATAATCGCTGTTCTTTTTAAATGCAAACATGTTTTGCATAATCATCAACATTGAGCAAATTTAAATGTCACTCTGGGATATATGTTTTACATGTTATTTCCTGTCATTTATCTAGTTTTGGCATTGTGCTTTGGAAAGAAAAGGAACTACAAATGTGATTTTCATATTGTCTTAAACACTTTCAGGTGGGTCAACTGCTGACAGACATCCCTACAAAGAAGACTGCTGGTTGACTGATGCCCGTCAGTGTCAGGAAGCAATTGCCCTGATGAAGTATACAGCTGATGAGGCAGTGGTAAAGATGAACACTGGCCTATTGCCAGAAGCTGCTGCACGACCCTAAAGAGTCAACTGATATTCTATCAATTTTCCTGCGATTCCTGGGTATACCAGGCTTGGTATGTGAGACTTAAATTCTAAAAAACATGAAAACAGACAAATACAAAATCAAGTGCTATTGTTGCAGTTTTCTGCAGTAACAGAGACTCGTTAGGTAAACAAAGTCAGTTCTTACTGTGGTATCTACTTTAATTATCTTTGGCAGATTGATCATGATTTTGGACTTCTGTTTGGTGATGCGACCTCTGCAAAGTTGTTGGAGAAGTGGTACATTACCCCAGTTGTATGGAGAAAATTGGACCACTGATACATTGTTGCCATATGCTTTATGAAGCGAAGCATAACGTTTTTTTAAAGCTTTTCAGCTGCTTTTTAAACATAACGAAAACATTAGCAAAGAAACACCAGTGCCAAATGGCTTACATTTGGCAAACATTTGATCCAAATGCCATGAAATTTGGTCCTGGGAAAATGGTCCCATTGAATGAAATGGAAGTTGGCGCTGAGATGGCTGAGAAACTTAATATGCCTATGTGGACTAAGGTCCTAAATGTGAAATGGGTCAAGCATTGTGGAAACACTTATCGGTCAGGGCTGGCGGTTTGTGTTCAAGTTCAAAATGACATGCCTTTATTTCATGTAATCCAGAATATTGTTATTAAAGATGAGCACATCCTTTTAATAACAACTGCACTGAAAATGTTAGGTTTAGATGAACATATCCATGCTTACAAAGTTGCACATACCATAGAAGCACGTTATGTTTTGTAGATTAAGGATATTTTACACCACAAGTTGTTTGACATTCTGATGTCTTATGGTTGTAATTCTGATTTGTTTATTGTACCATATAGTTTCATGTAATTCTTTTTCATCTCCTCCATTGTATTATCACTCATTTTTATTTTAGTACTTTTTTTCATTTTTTCATTTCATCACGGTGAATGAGAGAGTAGTCTCAATGCAACTTTAGGCCATGTGGGTAAGGCTCTGACTGTGTTTACTGCTTGTGCACCAAACAACAGGATGGAGCATCCAGCCTTCTTGGAGATTCTGGGCAGGGCCCTGGAGGGGGTACAGCCTGTGGACTCTACAGTTCTGCTGGGGGGCACTCATGAAGGGGATAATGGGATAACCTGGAGGGTAGTTATTGGGAGGAACAGCCTGCCTCATCTGAACCCAAATGTTTTTTTGTTGTTGGATGTGCCTATCACAGATTGGCCATAATAAGCACCATGTTCGAGCAGGTGGTTTATAAGTATACTTGGTACCAGACCACCTTAGGCCACGTGTCAATGACTGACTTTGTGGTTGTATCATCGGACCTGATGTGGTATGTTCTGGACACGCAGGTGAAGAGAGAAGTAGAACTGTCAGCTGATCACCACCTGGTGGTGAGTGGGATACAATGGCAGGGGAGACTGCCGGAAAAACCCAGAAAGCCAAATGTATCAAGGAGGTAACTGGGAATGCTTGGTAGAGGATCCTGAATTGGCTGACAGGTACCTGCAGGCTAAAAGGATGACAGCTGCAGTGGTAGGGAAGGGAAAAACACAGGCTTGGGACAGGGAAGCCATAGAGAAGGACTTTTGGTTGTTATCAAAACTTCAGGCAGCTTTGGAGGGAAGCATGGGCTGGTCCAGGCTGTTTTAGGCCAGGATGAGAACTTGATGACCTCTCCAGGCATGGAATGAACACTTTGAGGATCCTCTGAACCCTGAGGCCACATCCTCGCAAGATGAGGCAGGGCCAGAGGACTTGGAGGGTCATCGTCCATCTCCTTGGAGGAGGTAACTGAGGTAGTCAGTGTGGAATGGTGGACAAGCTTTTAACCTTGGCAAGGACCCTTGAGGGGGCATGGGAGTTTAAATGGTCTAGTCCCTGTACATTTGGAGTGGAAGCTGTGTCCTCATTCTTGGTAGTAAGTCAAACTTATTCCCTCTGAATGTTGGACTCTGTCAGGGCTACCCCTTCTCACCAGTTCTGTTCATTTTATTTATAGACAGAATCTCAGGGCGCAACCAAGTAGAGGGTATAGTTTGGAAGCTTCAGGGTGTCATTGCTGATATTTGTAGATGATGTTGTCCTGATGGCCACGTTGAGCTGTGACCTGCAGCATCTGCTGAGATGGTTTGAGCTGAGTGAGAAGCATCAGGAATGAGGGTCAGCACTTCGAAATCTGAGATAATGGTTCTCAGCTGGAAAAAGGTGGATTTCCTCCTTTTGAGTATAGAGTGAGTTGCTTGCCCCCTTGGAGGAGTTCAAGTATTTTGGGGTATTGTTCACAAGTGAGGAAAGGCTGGAATCTGAGATTGACAGGCGAATTGGTGCAGCTGCAGCAGTAATGAGGTTGTTGTACCGAACCGTTTTGATAAAAAGGGAGCTGAGCTGGAGAGCAATCATCCGGGAGGGGCTCAGAGTCACAGCTTCTGTGCATTGAAAAGAGCCAGCTGAGGTGATTCGGGCATCTGGTTAGGATGCCTTCTGGACACCTCTCAGGGTATGTGTTCCAGGCATGTCCAACAGGAAAAAGAGTCCTGTTGTATTAATTATATTGTATTCATATACTATTGTACCCATTAGTAATATTCCCAAAAGCCTACTTTTTTGAATTCCTCCAAGGCGTCTGTCCAATTTGCACAAAATTTGGTTTATAGCATCTAGGGACAATGTTGAGAAAGTTTAAAAAAAAATTTCGATACACCCAACCTGGCTGTATTGGGTGTATCAACCTTTTTTTTTAATTAATATAATGCTTTTTACAATATTAAAAAGCATTGTCTCGCACCCCAGCTTCTCTCCCAGTTGAAGCCCCTTAAGAGAAGCCCCTGAAGCTCCTTACACCTTCTCTGCCTGCCACAACCACTACCGATGCCGTCCCACATACTTTCACCATCAGCATCCACTCAAACTTTTGTTTTGAGTTCCACTTAAGCATATTGTCCTTTTCCAAATTCTGTATTGCATTCGGACGCTGTACATATAATTTGTTCAGTTTTCACCCAAAGATGATGCAAACTGAACGTTTATCTCTCTGTAATTGCAGAACTCGCCTTGTCCTTCGGTGGCAGTCATTTCTACCATATCATAAGCTGTTTTCAGCTGAATGCACCATCCACATTGGCCAGTGGAATCAGTGTTCCTATTGGGGTGCCCTGGACACTGATCTCCACAACTGGGTATTCTTCAGTTGCCATAATGTAAAAATGAGCAATTTGCAAATCAGTTAATCATTCCACTACCACTTGCCCTCAAATTAACCCATCAATTCCCCCCTGCTCGGAACTGAACTCCATTAACTCTACCAACTACCTCTCGCAGCCACTATCCCCATAGAAGATCCCACCTTTATCAGGTCTGCAACAATTTTAATGAGTGGAAATGTATGAGGCAGCACTGTCGCCACCTTCACATCTGTAATTTTTGCGACAATGCCATGCCAACTCTATTTGTCCAGTGCAAAAGTCTATGAATAAAAATTCTAAAAATGATCTTTGGAGTCCTGTGAATATTTCCTGACTGGCTTTTGAATAGTCTCTTCACCCTGACATCTTTACCAACTATCTATTGTCTGGTCTCAAACACGGCATTAATCACAATCTCTCCCCCACTCAAAATATCATCTCTGATAATCTTCAATCCACTCTAACAGAGCCTGAAATAGTGGAGGAGCTAATTAAAGTCGAGTCAGGTTTCATGATCAGCCCTTTTAAAATTCCATCTTTTAAACGCTTTCATAAAAGCTCACCTAGCCTTAATCAGCTAATTAAATAGTTCCCATCATCTGCGCTCCTCCACCTTCGTCAACCTTCAACCTGTATATCTAATTCCTCCCCTCTGTCTTTGTCTCACCAATTACACGGTTTTCATTATCAAAAAACCCTTGAATCATAGTGTAGTGTATTTGGAACACTAGATGATTAACCCACAGGGAAAAATCACACACGATTTAATGTTATTAATCGTACGTGTTTTATAGATTTTACCTGATGTAGTAGAATTAATATTCGGGACAGACTGAATTACTCGTCCACCGGGTATTCAGCGGATTGCGCATCAACTCTAAGAAACGTTACTTTTCTGGACTTGAAAAGATAACATTCTTACTGTAATACAGTACTACTTCAGAGCAGGTAATGAAATCAAGGCAGTTTAAGTGACGTTAATATGTGAGAAATAAACACAGAAACAATTCTCTGTAACAAAACGGGGGTTTATTGACTACGCTACGGGGAACATATATGACTACACTAAACAAATAAACATACACTAAACAAACAAATACATAAAACATAAACAGTGGGAAAAGAGGAGGAGTAAAGAATGGCAGGATTAAATCGGCTAACCACTTCTGCATGAACCATCAGTTAAATCACCTTAAAAGGGGTAAAACTTAAACACAGCGAATCGGATACTTGCATTGAACTCAGATGTGCTGAAGCAAGAGTCCGGGTGTGTGCAGGGATGTTGCAGGTCCTGATGCGTTCGAAGTGAGCGGCAGTTCGTTGGGTCCTTCCCGACGTCGGATTGGTCAGCGAAGATAGACGAACTGAGCCAAGGTAAACACCACCGGAAAGGCTGTCTCGAGAGTGAGGCAGGGCTCGAGAGGATGTGCAGCGAGTGGGTGAGGGAGAGAGTGAGCGAAGTTTGCTCTGTGTGGTGGACTTTTAACCTTGGGTGTAACACACCCCTTGAGGGCTGATAGACCAATAATGAGGTGTATACTGAGGCGGGAAAAGAGTTTCTTTGTCCTGCTTAAGACCTCATTTACATGTTCCTCATGTTGCTGGAAAGTTTGTGCCCTTTAGCTGAATCTAAAATTATAAGTGTATAAGGCCAGATACATTCATACCTTATACTGCATTGGTCAGCACATCCAGAGAGGATCATTTAGAATGTAAACATGACCAGGTTTGACACGTTAATATGCAATTTACCTTAAGAGTATGCATACAGGTAGAATACTTGTCTGACTATATATATATATATATATATATACCAAGGCAATAGATGATGGGGGTTAATATGGGGAGACACATACAATCAAGAACATGACATATATATACATACACTTTGGATAGCTCTTTTGGTGGCTGAGTTGAGACAAACGTTCTCCCTGATGTTTATTAAAAGTTCTTCAGTCTCTTCAGTCACCTGGTTTTTCTCACTTTTCTCACTCACTTCTTTTATTCGTTACTTCAGGCTCACCCTGCATCGAAGCACCGGCTGAGCCCTCCCTTGTCGAATAGCAGTGAGAGCATGTTTGCTAATGTGTCATTCATGTAAAGTGGATGCTCAAATTCATGATGGTGTGTGTGCACCCCGTTGGGAAGTCATGCAGGACCACCTTACACCTCTTCCTGACCTTCGGCACTCCGAATTGCTGGTCGAGCAGTGAGAGCCTGTACTTTATCAAACTCCTCCTGGGATGTTTGACTGATTTGCCTAAAATTTGGTATGTAGCATCTACTTATACTCCAGACAAAAATATATTCGGCCAATTCATTCTCATATAGCAGGTGAATCAATTTGACAATGAGCATGCAAAAATTTATTTAAGGCTTTTGAACACTTTACTAAAGTTTTGTGTATTGGCATGAAACTTGGTACTTGTCATACCAGTCTTGACCTGAGGTGACATGTACAGTTTCGGTACATCACAAACTACTGGTGCAGAGATATGAAAATGGCTAACTTCTGAATAAAACTTAAATAAAAATAAATAAATAAATAAAATTAAAGTTTAAATAAAACTTTTGTTCTAATGTCTTGGCAGTGGTCTCCTTGAGATTTGATTCCTTGAGTCAAACAATATCCAGTTTTCCGTGTGGCCATTTTGGGTGTCACTATTTTCAATTTTGTCATATGTTATGAATGCATTATCAACGTATCATTACAAAACTTGGTATGGTTCATCGAGGTTATGTTTTGAGAGAAACTTTGTGGGTGTCATTGTCAATATTCTGACAGCCTCATAAAATTTGGTGATAGTGCCACCTATTGTCAAAAATTATTTTATTGTGTTTTGGAGGTGGAACTGTCATGGTTTGGGGCTGCTTTGCTGCAGCAGGACCTGGTCAGCTCACCATCATAGAATCCACCATTAATTCTACTGTGTATCAGAAGGTGCTTGAAGAACATGTGAGGCCATCTGTTAGAAAATTAAAGCTGAAGCGGAACTGGACCATGCAACATGACAATGACCCAAAACATACTAGTAAATCAACCAAAGGTTGGCTGAAAAGGCAGAAATGGAGAGTCCTGGAATGGCCCAGTCAAAGTCCAGATCTGAATCCCATTGAGATGCTGTGGGGTGACTTGAAAGGGCTGTACATGCAAGAAACCCCTCAAACATCTCACAGCTGAAAAAATTCTGCATTGAGGAGTGGGATAAAATTTCCTCAGACCGATGTCAGAGACTGGTAGATGGCTACAAGAAGCGTCTCAATGCAGTTATTTCAGCCAAAGAAGGTAACACTAGCTATTAGGGGGAAAAATTACAGGGGCTGTAATTTTTTCACATGACTGTATATTTATTACTATTATTGCTGTTATTGAGGTTATTATGAGTTTTTAATTCCACACTGCTGCAGCTGATGTTTAAGCTAAAGTCAAGTGGAAATATTTTCATCCAAGTAACTACCTCACTATCAGTATCAGATATGTGTTTGACTGCCAACAATATGACATACGCACAAAGAATGTGTCTGTGATCACACTGGATGTTATACATGTAAACCTCTCTCCTGCTGTAGATGCTGTGCACCAATCAGAGCAAACACATCAGTTTATCAAAAAAGGATTAATCATAGCTACTTACCAAATAAATAAATAGACATGAAACCCCCCTCAGGGGGGTGTGCTAGCATTTACTCACTTTTTGTTTTTATATGATTAATTTTCTCAGCTCCACGTGTTGAAGTCGTGTGTGTATGTGAGGTAATATAAAAGCGTTTTGTTGTGTTAAGCTTCACACACTGTGTGCAAGACAGGGTGAGGTTCGAACTTTTCAAGTATTAACAAGCCAGGTTTGGGATTGGAATAAAGATATTACTATAATTACAGGTGTGGAAAAATAACCATGATTGTTGTAATAATTATATATTTTATATCATCTTGTATGAAGTTATACATGAGCCAATGTTTTTGAAAGAAGCTACAAAGTTACAGTTCTTTTAAAGTTTGCCTGATCTGAACATTTATATATGAAGTCATAAACAAAACAAAATATTTCACATGATTGTGGTGAAGGTTATCATGCTTTATTTATGAATGTTATTAGTAAATGTCATAAACAGAGACTTACATCTGTCATGTGATCTGAAACAGAGTCAGCATTTTGTAAGTTTTACAAAATTACCATTTTTCTGGTTAACTTTAAACGTATTAACCTGTTTATATGCTCAAGTCTGTTGTGTCTTGTCTTTTGTCTTGTCTATAGATTTTGTGCCCTGCTTAGACTGTCAGGGTCCTGGCTTCTTGTCTTGAGTTTTTCCTAGATTCTCTTGCCAGGATCCTGACAAAGTTTTGTGTCAGAGCATGATGCATGATGCATGATGCTAGTCTCTGCTGGGCTCTGTGTCTTTGTGATCTGTGGAAGCACAAGGCCATTGTTTGTTTACTTTCCCACAAGTAGTACGGAGCTCCTGGCTGGGATTCAAACTACTGAAGTCAAGGAAATTTCAAAGAATTTAAATGTTATAAGAAAGTAGATAGTATTAAACATGTCTGTACCTGCAAACTAGTAAGACAAGTATATTTGCTTTGGTTAAATAATGCTTTCTAATGTTTTAGTGTTGACCAGGTTTATCAAGCTCAACCACTCAACATTGTTACTAACTGTATGCTCTTAATAATAATTAAATAAACATTTATTTAAGGAAAGTGTAAACTTTATATTATAAACCAACATTTGCTTATCTTTACTCATAATTTGCTTAAGAAATTTCAGATTTTATTTTATATCCAATTCATAATGCTGTGATCGTGGGCAGAAATGACCAGGTGGGTCAGACTCATGAAATGCCCCACAGGGCTTTATTCTCATTTTTATCATTTCTCATTAAGTATTTAACAGGAGCAGCTGTTAAACATATGATGGACGGAATCTAACATTTCACTGAAACTATTGGATAGCTTGTTTTATTATTGTTATTCTATCTGACAGCATTAAACCACATACAGCATGTTCTGCAAAAACATCTGCTAACAAGGGGGATACAGCATTCTATACAGCATTTATCTTAAGACATGAATTAGACTAATTGTCTAAGAATGATTGCATTTCCTTCAGAGACAGTCTATATTACTATTCAAATGTCATACTGTAAGACAATGATTAGCTTTGAATTTTTGCCAGTTTTAGAAGATAGCTGTAAGAAAATGAGATGATTTCTAAATAAACAGTATTGACTATAACATAACACTTATGTAAAGTTTGCAGTCTTGAAAATATGATCAGAAGAAAAATCTTGCGGGACATATCAAACACCACCAACATAATGATTTAATGATTGTTATGGGATTTGGTTGCTTCCTTTATGTTAGTGTGACTAAGCAGATGTAGACTTAATCTAGATGCAAGTCAAATCATGTTGTTAAATGCGCCGTGTCATCCCCATTCATTCATTTTGATTTGTCTGTATCTATGGTCTTGAATATAATGACTTTCACCTTTGAACAAGATGAAACAAGTGAAAATGATATTACACAAAATGAAAAAACACATAGCTTTTTTTAGTAGATAAAAAGAATTTTATTTTCCTTAGGGTATAAAATCAGACAGTTTTTAGATCAATATACGATTATAAATCAATATTATAAGATCTCTGTTTTTAACCCAAAAAGTTACGGATTGCAGCTTTCGGTTATGTATGTAACCTCATTCCCTGAGAAGGGAACACCTTCGGTGTGACCGATGTCTGAATTCATGTCTGATCACGCTAATGAAATTGGCCTACGGCAGTACCTAATGTGCATCAGGTGCGCATGCGAGTATAATAGAGCACCTGTAGAGCATGTCATCAACTTCATTGTCTGAAGGAGATGTAGACAGGCAGTGGCTGTGAGGGTACTACAACACTCAGACCCAGAGGACAGATGCTCGAGGGCAGCCAGGGGCTTCAGCCGCCCAAGCATCATCCTATGGACCAAGCTCTACCTAAACGCAGAGCCCTGCTATCAGGTACCATGCACAGGGGCTGTTAGAGCACCAGTCTCCTAGGTCATCATTCAAGCGTGCCCCAGGCCAACTGCATAAAGGTTAGAGCTTTAGGGGGAGCAGAGTTTACTCTACCTGCATCCTGTTCTGGGCTAGAGCTTTAGGGGGAGCAGAGTTTACTCTACCTGCCTCCTTTTCTGGGGGAGTACCCACTGAGGCACCTCTCCAGCACGGAGTCATAGTCCGAGTTTTGACTCGTGCTACCTCTTCTTCCTATGCTTCTGGGGGCAACTCCCCACCCCAGAGAACCAACGCATAACAAGTGACAGCTAGCTATTCTTATATCCCCCAAGAAACACTGCTCTTTCCAGCGAGCCCCGCGGGGAGCGTAAGGCCCTCCTACCCTGGGTGTTAGCCCAGCTCACCCTGGACCAGAGCAGCGGAAAACAGCCATCACTGCCTGCAGTAACTGGCCCTGATGGAGCTCTGGGGGAGCGGGAGGACATATCAACTAGCCCGCTCTATGCTCACCCATGCCTCAGGAAGGCGAAGCTCTCGTGGGGGTTGGAGGACATCCTGTAGTGGAGGTGCAACTGCACAATGCCCCGAAGATAGCAGTCGGACAGGAGCCAGCTGATCACTAGCTGCCACTGTCCAACACTCTATTTCCTTTGCCAGCCAGGAGGTAGAAGGCTGAGGACCCTATTACTTTCATCCCTCCTCTCCACCACAGAGGGAGGGTGCCACTCTGCCATCCTTTTATGATAAAAAATCCCCATATCAATTGCCAAGAAGGCAGAACCTCTGAGAGCTCAGCAGTAGGGCTAAAATAGCACCAGGGGACCCCGCCCTCGAGGTGCCCTCCCGGTCAGGAGAGCCTCTTGACTCGTTATCCAAGGTGGGCCGAAACAGCTCCAGCCCTTGAACCACGGCCTCAACTGACACCAGAACTCAGGTAACAGGTAATACAATGAGCAGGGCTGAAAACATTGACAGCAAGCACTTCCTCGAGGGGAGTAAAGGAATCGAAAAGAGGTTCACCAGGGGTGGTTGGGCCCACATCAAAACCAACTATGAGAACCAAAACACATGGTCTTTCCCTGATCTGTGGGGGCCTGGAATGGCCTGACTAGAGTGGTTCGAGGTGGGGCTCAAACCTAGGATTTCTTGGTTCTAGTAATGGTGTGTAACCAGCTTGCACCACAGGCCTGCCATGAGAAGTTCTGACAGGGAACCTCACAGATCTCTTTTCTGTACTGAAAGTGAGATTGGGGCTCAACCTTAAAACCACTAGCTAAAGAGAAGCTTACCAGCAGTGAGCTACAACTCCTTAGCCAGGGGAGCTTGCATACAGGTTGCCTGCCTGGGCTACATAAGCACTAGCTGGACCATAAGAACTGGTGGAAACTAGAGGCCACCATAGCCATCACTGGTCCCACCCATGATGGTTTATTGTGGGTGCTTGTGTCACTTGAAGGACGGAAGATATGGGGCAGGGTGGGGGAAATGGTTGGTGTGAGAGTACTATACTCCTGCACGAGCCTCTGCTCATGTGTCCTTCACCCCCTGCCTCTGGCATCAGCCACGCTCTGCCTCTGGCTTCGCCTACGACCCTTGGTTGATAGATGGACCGGGCAGGGGGATGCCAGATGAGGACCTGGACCTGCGCAGTATAAACCTGTGAGAAAGAGAAAGTTTCTTTCTCTCTCCCCTATGTTAGCCAGACTTATCCACAGATGTCTGAGAGCCAGATCCATGGAGCGGCACAGCTCAGCCACCGCATCTGGGAAAGCCCCTCCCCTTGATCCAGGTCCTTAAGCAGTTCGGCTTGGTACGCCTGAATACAGAGACTGTATGCCTTGTAGCACCAGCCTGACCTGCTGTCACATATGTTTTGCCACTCGGATGCGAAGAGACCAAAACGATCCGATTGGCAGAGTCGGAGCCTCCAGGGACAAAGCCCTGCCCACTGAGAAGCTGCCCACAAATATCTCATGAGCGATTGCGGGCTTCTCTCGCCAGCAAAACATAAATCGGCCACAGCTCCACATATGTGGAGCAGGCAGGCTGCGGAAGCCTCAGCAACAGTGAGAGATGATCCGCGAGGCATCCACCCAGATTCACCTGGACAGACAGCCAGATGAGAGCGAAACTTTTCCAGCGAGAAGCCTTCGCAATATGCGCCCGCAGCTCTCTCAAGAGCTGTGCGCTGCTGTTCCTGAACCTGGCAAACAACACAGAAATTGGGCATCCTGAGGTGTCAGAAATCCCCAACACAGAGGCACGCACTTTCTGAAGTTATTCGTAGCTAGGTCTATCAGTGTTCGACATAAGAACAATAGACAAACGGCTCCTGAAGACAAAAAAGCTGATGACATGCTCTGCAGGTGCCCTATTATACTCGCGTGTGCACCTGACACGCATTAGGCACTGCCGTGGGCCAATTTCATTAGCGTGATTAGACATGAATTCAAACACCGGTCACACCAAAGGCGTTCCTCAAGACGCAGTGTTGAGTTCCCTCGAAAGGGAACTGACCCTCCCACTTAAACCTGGTTTCTCCCAAAGTTTTTCTCCCAAACAGTCACCCTGTTGGCTTGCTTACTGGGAGACTGATGACATTTAACTTGGCTTAGGGTTTTGCAAAATGTTAATATTACTTTTAATATAACGATCTAACTACAGTCCTAAAGACTCTAGTATTTCATTACTTCTTTTTCTTCCATTCTCTTTCATTGTGCAGTGTCCGGATATTTTATGACATTTTTGCAAATCCAAATTATACTCCTGTTCTATAAACCTTCATCTTCTGTGCCATCTCCATGTAAGCTGGAATTGCATATCTTGCTTAATATAATGCCTGTCATCTATCATGTTAATACTGTTTAAGCAGGCTGTCTAAATACATTACCCTCACATAGACCACTGAGACAGGTATGAGCCTTCACATGCAAAAGCAGGTATTTCTGATGCACATCCATCCAACATAAATGGTTCAAATCTGTTGTACTTATCATCAGTTCAGTCAACTCTTTATTTATAAACCAACTACAATTTTAGTATACTTAATTAGTTTTACTAATATACATTTTATAATGAATAGTAAAAATTTGCAATAATACCATGTATTCTATGTTACATGTTTGATTTTTTTTTATCATTATATGTAAAGCTGCTTTAAAACAATGCAACATTTTTGAAAGGGTTATGTAAGTAAAATTTAGTTGAAAACTCAATCATAAAATCGTAGGAATTGTGCAGATTTAGTCATCTGTTGTGTAAAATCTTGAATATTTGTATAATGTGTATGTACTTTGGGTTGAATAAGTTGTTTATGGCAATTGTGTAATCTCCATGTAGCTGTGTAGTGTTGAGTGAGTTGCCTATGGTGTTGTTTAATGTGTATGTGATTGTGTGGTGTTGAATAAGTTGTGTAGTTGTGTATGGTGCGTGTATGGTGTTTAGTGTTGTAGTACTCGAGCCCTGTCTTCAAAATAGTAAATTTTTGACTATAGACCATTTTTGATGGTCTTGGTCTTGGTCTTGGTCTTGTCTTGGTCTCGACTGGTCTCTGTCTTATTATGGTCTCAGAGAACCCTGTCAAGGCCACAACTGTGGGACTCGTGCAGATTGCTGGTGCATTGTCTGATTTATTTGCTAACATCATTGTTATTGGATGTAAAACTTTCTGCTTTAAATGCAATCAATCAACTTTCAATCAGAATTCTTTTGTTACTGTTGTGCCAGTAAGAGATGAATGGAGAATTGTCATAAAATAAATCTGTCAGCAAAATATAAAAAGGCTCACAACTTCCATGTAAAACATAGAAAATAAGCACTGAATATGCTAATTTCAGCTCCTTAGTGTTTGTATTTTGTTGCTTAAAGAAACCAAAGCAAAACTCTTCAGAAATTAAAAAATAAAATTCTGCTTAATGGATCACCATCACTTTATAGGGTTATGTGGCTCTTTTAGATTCATTTAAGGAGTGCTGGTATTGACCTGGTCTCGCCCTGCCTTGGTCTTTGTCTCATCCTCTCAAAGTCTTGGTCTTGTCTGCAGTACTGGGTACTGCACTAATTGGGTGGTGTTTAATGAGATGTGTATTGTGTTTGTATAATGTGTATGTAGTTGGGTGATGTTTAATGAGATGTGTATTGTGTATGTAGTTGGGTGGTGTTTAATGAGATGTGTATTGTGTTTGTATAATGTGTATGTAGTTGGGTGGTGTTTAATGAGATGTGTTTTGTGTTTGTATAATGTGTATGTAGTTGGGTGGTGTTTAATGAGATGTGTATTGTGTTTGTATAATGTGTATGTAGTTGGGTGATGTTTAATGAGATGTGTGTTGTGTTTGTATAATGTGTATGTAGTTGGGTGGTGTTTAATGAGATGTGTTTTGTGTTTGTATAATGTGTATGTAGTTGGGTGGTGTTAATGAGATGTGTATTGTGTTCGTATAATGTGTATGTAGCTGGGTGGTGTTTAATGAGATGTGTTTTGTGTTTGTATAATGTGTATGTAGTTAAGTGGTGTTTAATGAGATGTGTATTGTGTTCGTATAATGTGTATGTAGTTGGGTGGTGTTTAATGAGATGTGTATTGTGTTTGTATAATGTGTATGTAGTTGGGTGGTGTTTAATGAGATGTGTATTGTGTTTGTATAATGTGTATGTAGTTGGGTGGTGTTTAATGAGAGGTGTATTGTGTTTGTATAATGTGTATGTAGTTGGGTGGTGTTAATGAGATGTGTATTGTGTTCGTATAATATATATGTAGTTGGGTGGTGTTAATGAGATGTGTATTGTGTTCGTATAATGTGTATGTAGCTGGGTGGTGTTTAATGAGAGGTGTGTTGTGTTTGTATAATGTGTATGTAGTTGGGTGATGTTTAATGAGATGTGTATTGTGTTTGTATAATGTGTATGTAGTTGGGTGATGTTTAATGAGATGTGTGTTGTGTTTGTATAATGTGTATGTAGTTGGGTGGTGTTTAATGAGATGTGTTTTGTGTTTGTATAATGTGTATGTAGTTAAGTGGTGTTTAATGAGATGTGTATTGTGTTTGTATAATGTGTATGTAGTTGGGTGGTGTTAATGAGATGTGTATTGTGTTCGTATAATGTGTATGTAGTTGGGTGGTGTTTAATGAGATGTGTATTGTGTTCGTATAATGTGTATGTAGTTGGGTGGTGTTTAATGAGATGTGTATTGTGTTTGTATAATGTGTATGTAGTTGGGTGATGTTTAATGAGATGTGTATTGTGTTTGTATAATGTGTATGTAGTTGGGTGGTGTTTAATGAGAGGTGTATTGTGTTTGTATAATGTGTATGTAGTTGGGTGGTGTTAATGAGATGTGTATTGTGTTCGTATAATGTGTATGTAGTTGGGTGGTGTTAATGAGATGTGTATTGTGTTCGTATAATGTGTATGTAGTTGGGTGGTGTTTAATGAGATGTGTTTTGTGTTTGTATAATGTGTATGTAGTTGGGTGGTGTTTAATGAGATGTGTATTGTGTTTGTATAATGTGTATGTAGTTGGGTGGTGTTTAATGAGATGTGTTTTGTGTTTGTATAATGTGTATGTAGTTGGGTGGTGTTTAATGAGATGTGTTTTGTGTTTGTATAATGTGTATGTAGTTGTGTGGTGTTTAATGAGAGGTGTATTGTGTTTGTATAATGTGTATGTAGTTGGGTGATGTTTAATGAGATGTGTTTTGTGTTTGTATATTGTGTATGTAGTTGGGTGGTGTTGGTTGTCATAGCCTCTCTCTGGTACCTCCCTCGCTCTCCTGTTTGTGTTTAAAGCTCCTCCTCACACTTCTGCTCTGCTGTTTTATTTAAAGGGTGATTTTGGACAACGCAGATTTTCTCTCAAGCGTTTTCAGTCGGAAACGGTTTGACTTCAGTATGTCTTACACCGTAACTCTCAGCGGCCCGTCGCCGTGGGGTTTTCGGCTGGTGGGCGGACGGGACTTCAGCACACCACTCATCATTTCAAGAGTAAGTCTCTACTCATTTTCTTATTATGTCTGTTTATAATGCTGTATTTCTATATAACGCTGTGTCATAAATGTTTTGGTAGGCTATACATCTTCAAAGACGAAACAGAATTTTTTTATTTCTAAAACGGTCCACCCATCGCACAAACAGCGCAAGAAAGTGCCTAGAATTGTAATAACTAATCTACGTTGCGAGCGTTCGACGCGACGCGTCACTGCTAGAACTCGCGTGGCGTAGCTAACAATATCTGGCTGTAATCCTGCTTTTAACTGTTTGCCATAAAATAAAAGTAATATTTATTTGACCACACATATTACACCTATGATGTATGAAGAATACCTAAGGGAGTTGTATTGCTCAGTTAGGCTCTAACTTATTAAACTTTCTCTTTAAAACACAGCTGTTCACAATTTGCAAAACTGTAACATTCATGTGTATAGAACAGCTCAGATCATTTAAAATGTTTAGTTTTCATATTGAAACTAACTTGTGATCACACTAAAGCTCTAGAGGAGTTCATATGAGATTTCTGTGATCAGGAGACAAAAATATGTAACAGGAGTGCCTATTTTATCTGATTTCTTTTCAGCAGAAATAGGTAAAATATGAAAGAGATCTCCTTCATGGTTTTTCTGGTCTATGGCCATTGAATCTAAATGAATGAAAGCTGAATCAGCCTGAAAAGAGCTGGTCATTACTGCATATGCGCAGTCTGTTTATGTCTCTTTCAGTAGAAATCTTATTCTACTTCCTCTTATATAACTTTAGAAAAGTGATATATAGTTATATCTGAAACGAAATGATCATTATTTTGCTTTATAAAATACCTACATACTCTAAAGTAGGGTTTTGGTGCTGCTATAAAATGTTTTTAAAAAATTCTGTTGTTTCCAGTTGTTTTTACAAATTAAATAGTTCTATTAGTAGTGTGATGATCACTTCTGATGCTGTGCAGGCCAGAGAAATGTCTGTAACTTGTAAAGATATCAGCTTGGTTTGCATGTTTGCAGCTGGTGAAAGATTCATCAATACCAAGAGTTGTAGAACAAAAGTGACAGTAAATCTGCTGCTGTACGACTTTACCTTGAACATTTTGCATTTACATCAACATAAAGAATTCTATCTGCTTCCCACAGTGCATGCTGGGACTACATGGTTCACCACTGGTTCTGTGAGGAAAAATGTTTGTTGCTGACCATGCTGACCATTTTCTCTGATCAAATATAATAATTGGTCAGAAACATCCTATCAGGGGAAGCAGTTTAAAAGACAAATTTCATACAGCATATCTGTTGATAATATATGGGGTATTACTGGTTTTAATATTGTTCTTTTGTACAATAGGCATATTCTCACTTAGGTGCAGTTGTAAACTACTTAGAGAGTCAGACCTGTAACCAGAAGGTTGCAGGTTTGATGCCCAATGCTGGCAAGAAACAACTGAGGTGCCCTTAATCAAGGCACCTTTTTCCTGATTTCTCCCCGGGGGCCCCAGTGCTGCCCACTGCTCCAGGTGTTTCTTTACAGTTTGCAACATGTGTTCACAACTCACCACTCCTGTGTGCTCTCAACTGGATGGGTAAAATGCAGGGGACAAATTCCAAGTATGGGTCACCATGCTTGGCTAGCACAGCATTTCACTTAGGTTTCTACAACCATGGACCTGTTGCTTGTTGTGTCTGAGATAATGGCCTGAACATTTGGCATTGTCCTGTTGAATGTGACATAAAATCATTGCCAAGTGCAATAGGTAACAACACTGCCAAATGTTGCATTAAACTTACAGGATATCACAGTCTTATGTCAGACAGACATATGACAGATGAACTTATGTAAGTTCATCTTATGCAGTTCAAAAGGGTTCACTGTTTTGAAGGTCAAAATTGCTTCAAATTGCTTCTTTTGACCCTAGCTGATGAATAAGGCTCCTGTCTAGCAAAACGATCAGTAACTTTCAGAAAATAATAAAAATGTATATACCTCCACCTACGTCCAGAGTGACCTTTCCAAAATAATTACAGAATGCATACATTCAGAAATGCGCATCACAGAGCCAGACCAAGGCAAACATTTGTAGTTTAAAAGTATACAATTTTTTTATCAAAAATGACTGATCATTGGCTGATGGCTCTTCCATTTACACAGAACCAAAGCAGCAAAGAACTGTCTTTAAACTGAGGTGGGTCAAAGCAGGTAAAACATCACAAAACAGATACTCATTACAGAGGACTGCAAGATTAAAACAAAAACCATAGCTTTTGAACATTGCCCTTGATATTGTAGGCTTAACTAGATAAAGTAAAGTAAACTTTATGTTGGCTTGTCAAAGCCCGGCCTAAAAAGTGTATAATGGCTTGAAATACTTAAGGGCTGACATTCTTTAACACAATGGTAACAAGTTTAACATATTGTTAACATATTCTAGCATGATTTTAGCATGTTTTAGCATGATGCATGATATGAAAATGATATAAAGCATGATATAAAATATTTTCACATAAAGCTAACACATTTAAACATTAATTAACATTATTCAATGACATTTTAGCATGACACTAAAACATTTAAACATGATACTACTACGTTTTATATACATTATACTTGTATAATTTAACATGATGTTAACATGTTTAAAGATAAATCTAGCATTTGATAGAATGTTAGCATGTTTAACATTAATTAGCGTGATGCTAGCATGTTTTAGCATGATGCTAGCATGACTCGTCATTAGACGGATAGACGATGTGTGAATAAAAAAACAACTTCCATGTCTCTATGATTTTCTGGTGCTGGGATATATTCATGTTGGTTACTAGGGTGCTCTAAATGGTTGCTATGACATGACTAGACAGTTTCCATGGTAATAATTAAAGACTACTTTCTACGCTCTCTTCTTTGTTGGTTTCTCTGGATCTAGTTCCAGGTCAGAGAGCTGTCAATCAAAATCTCACTAACAAATGAGATTTGTGTCAGAATGTTTAATATTTTGTTGTTTATTGTAATTTATTTTCAGAGTGTTTATAATCTTTCAGATTGTTTATTTTGTTCATCAAAGTTTACATTCATTTTAATTGCCACAAAAGTAATCCCGTAATGTGGCACCTATAAATGACTACAATGTTGTCCTATATACCTGCTAAAATTATCCATCATTCACTGTGTGATGGCACAGCATGTCAAAGCATGTGGTATGTGTGACTGTAACTGTAACTGAATATAGTTTTAATAGCTACATATAGTGAAAGTTTGTTTAACATGTACACCAGAAGCATTTATCAGTTTGTGACATTGCATATCTTGTATGTCTAATGTTTTCCAAATCAGAGTTACAAATGCTTGTTTAGAAAACCTTTTAGTAACTAACTGCGTCTACCTGTGGGGTTTCTCATTGTAATAATAAAACACAGTACAGAATCCCACACATATTTTAGTCCTGACTAGTGAATGTTAGCTCTCTTGCCATTATTCTCTCTACATGGACAGTTGTTTAATGTATGACCAATGTTTTGCACTAAAGTACTTGAACCCACGTTTCCTCTCAGTGAGATCTCTCACCTTTGACAATAATCAACAACTTTTATACCATAGTAATGATCAACACACACAAAAAACATCTCTTATATTTATAAACAAAACATATGCACTTGTGCCCCGTATCACATATCTTTTGTGCCCTGTTCCAGGGGGCACTACTGAGCCCCCCTGCCTAGCCCATGTGTTAACCTTTGCCTGGGCCTAATGGCCAACTATTCTGATGTGTGTACCAAGTTTAAAAGTTTTGAACATGTTAAGGGTGGCCAAAACCCCTGAAAACCTTGAAACTGTTTTAAGTAAACCTAACCATAAATGTCAACCCCATCAACAGCACCAACGTAAACCTTTATGGACATTTCTGAAAATGAAATTCGGTAACACAGTTAAACAAAACATAAACCCATTATTGTAACGAAGGACCGGAGATGGTAGGATCCATTCGCAGCACTTTATTAGAGAACAACAAACAGGCAGGGTCAAACACCGGTGAACAGGTATGACAGGGGCAAGGAAAATCAGAATCAAAACATGCAAGGGTTGAGGCAGGCAGCAAACAATCAGGAAAGACAAACAAACCAACAGGTAATAACAGGTAATCCAGACACAAGGTAAATGCTCAGAAATGTTAGCCGTGGCAAAACAAGATTTTGCACAGGTTGGTGTTTGCATGAGGCTTATGTAGGAGATAGTAAAAAGAAACAGATGACAGAGTAATCAGTCCCAGAAATGATCCCCTGAACCGAACCCCTCCCAGTCTACCATATACTGGAGAGCGCCACCCTGGCGCCTGGAGTCAAGTAATTCCCTTACCCTGTAAGCCTCCTCGCCATCGACCAGGATGGGGAAGATTGTTCCCTGGGCTCCACCTCACCGGCTGGACCAAACAACAGATTTCAGGAGTGATACATGAAACGTATGAGAAATACGGTAATTAGCAGGTAAGTCAAGATGAAAAGAAACTGGGGTCATTTGTTTAATAATTTGAAATGGGCAGACATACCTGGGACTGAGTTGTCTGCATGGCAGCTTAAGTCAAAGGTCTTTTGTTGAGAGCCAAACCCATTAGCCAGGGGCATAGACGGGTCTGAAATGGCGATGTTGATTGCCCTGATGAGTCTGTCATATCACAGCGTGAAGAAGGTGAGTATGTGCTTGGTCCCATACCTCCTCACTCCGTTGTAGCCATTCAGTTACGGAAGGCAGACTGGTAGGCTCTCCAGACCATGAAAACAGTGGTGGTTGAAAACTCAGAATGCACTTGAAAGGGGTCATGCCAGTGGATGGTTTTATCAGGGAGTTTTGTGCATATTCAGCCCACAGGAAGCGACTCCAGTCAGACTGTCTTTGTTGGCAATAAGAATGGAGAAATCTAATAATCTCTTGATTGAGTCGTTCAGTTTGTCCATTGGATTGAGGGTGGTAACCGGTGGTAAGACTTATATTTACACTGAGATGTTTGAAGAACGAGGCCAAGACACGTGAAGTGAATTGCGGTCCACGATCAGATACAATGTCCTCTGGTAATCCATAAAATCGAAACACATGATTACACAACAACTCAGCAGTTTCAAGGGAAGTAGGGAGTTTAGGCAAAGGAATCAATCTACAGGCCTTGGAAAACTGGTCAACAATTGTGAGTATAGTGGCATTTCCTTGGGAATTGGCTAGGTCCGTGATAAAGTCTATGGCAATGTGTGACCAAGGTCTTTGTGGAGCAGGTAATGGTTGCAGTAAACCTGCTGGTAATTGTTTGGGTGTTTTGGTAGCCTGGCAGTTGGTACAATTGTGAATATTTTGGATGATGTCAGATGTTAACGATCCACCAGAAACCGTCACAGAGTAATTACATGGTTGCAGTGATACCAGGGTGACCAGAGCTGGGAGTTTCATGAATCTGAGTGAGTAGGCGCTTACGGAGGGGAACAGAAACAAAGAGAAGGTTATCAGGACATTCAAGGGGTTATCAGGGGTGGTGGATCTTGGTTGTCTAGGTGATTGATTTCAGTGACAATATGCCACTGGACAGGAGCCACTAACAGATTTTCGGGAATAATATTCTTTTGCATAGATGAGTAAATTATTTTGTCGATTTGATAAAATAAGATAGATAGAGCATCAGCTCAGGTATTTTTGGATCCTGGACGATACGTGACAGTGAAGTTGAATCATTTGAAGAACAGCACCCATTGAGCCTGCCTGGAATTCAATCTTTTTGCAGAATGTAGATATTCAAAATTCTTATAATCGGTCAACACACTGAAAGGATGAGAAGCTCCCTCAAGCCAATGACGCCATTCTTCTAGAGCTAATTTCATGACTAGTAGTTCCCGATTTCCCACATCATAATTTTGTTCAGCCGGAGACAATTTTCAAGAGAAGCAGGCACAAGGGAATATCTTAGCTGGAGAGCCATGACGTTGAGAAAGCACGGCACCAACCCCAGTATTTGAAGTGTCTACCTCTACGATAAAGGGACGGTCTGGATCAGAGTGTTTGAGTATGGGTGCAGACATAAAGCAGCTCTTTAGGTTGTGGAAGGCTTGTTTTGCTTCCGAGGTCCAGACAAGCTTGGAGGATTGTTGTTTGGTTAGAGCCATTGGGGTGCAGCAACAGTACTAAAGTTACGGATAAATCTACTGTAAAAATTGGTGAAACCTAGAAATCGTTGCAGCTACTTAACAGTACAAGGTTGTGGTCACTCCGAGACAGCTTGGACCTTCCTATCGTCCATAGAAACACCATCCTGGCTAATCACATAACAAAGAAATGAGGCACTGGTCTGGTGGAACTCACAGTTGTCTTCTTTGGCATAAAGTTGAGTCGAGTAAATTAAGATATCATCAATATAAACAATTACCCATTTATCCAGCATGTCTCGGAAAATGTCATTCATGAAAGACTGGAACATAGGGGGACTGTTAGCTAGACCAAACGGCATCACCAAGTATTCATAGTCTCTGCTTGACATGGAGAAGGCCGTCTTCCATTCATCTTCTTTTCTTATTTGTATGAGATTATAGGCATTGCCAAGATCTAGCTTGGTATAAAACTTGGCTTGTCGAAGTTGCTCCAGAGCTGCTGGCACCAATGGGAGAGGGTAACGTAATTTAATGGTAACTTTGTTCAGGCCATGGTAATCGATGCAGGGTTGTAGTCTCCCATCTTTCTTTTTTACGAAGAAGAATCCAGCTGCAGCAGGAGAATTAGAGGGCCTGATGGTCTTCATGGCCTCGGATTCAGGTTGTGTTGGGAAATATTTAGCCCTTTGGGGGTGTTGCACCAGGTATGAGATCAATGGCACAGTCTATGGACCGATGAGGAGGTAGCTGATACGCCTTCTTCTTGCTGAAGGCTTCTTGCAAATCTGAGTATTCTGAAGGAATGGTTGCGACTGAAGCAGAGGTGTTCAGAGGAGAGGAAGGATGCTTGAGTGGTCGAATAACCTTGGACAAACAGGATTTGTGACACGAAGAACCCCATTGAGGAATTTGTCTGTTCCTCCAAGAAATTGTGTGTACAAAGCCATGGGAGGCCCAGAATCACTGCGTAGTTGGGTGATGGGAGAACGTAAAATCAGATGGTCTCTGAATGGAGCATTCCTATGCGTAACTTAATCTCTTCCGTCATCTGTTGAATGCGACCATCTCCAAGAGGGCATCCGTCTAGCACCTTCACTGCTAAGGAGGAATCACAGGGAATTAACTTAAGTTGATGTTGTTGCATGAACTCATAGAATACGAAAGGCTGAAGTGGTGTTAGATTGCTTGGCAAAGGTAATCTCTATGGGCAAAATTTGATCTCTCAGTATCACTCACTGGGGGCTGTTGCTTGATGGGTCTCACTGGGCATGTGGACTTCATATGACCAGCCTGGCCACTATATTGACATAAGTGGTGCTGCCTTCGGCGATGAAGCTTCTTGCTTGCGAGGTGAGTGAAACCTAACTGCATCGCTTCTACATGGGTTAACATCTCGGGCATGGGATAAGACAAGGAACGAGAGGGACTGCAAGAGTGAATGAGATTGTCAATTTGAATGAAAAGTTCAATGTACTCACTCAGATTCTTTCCTTCATCATGGCAGGCTATCCCGGCTTTCCCGGTAAGCAGAGAGCAAACAAAGGCTATATGGCTTGTTTCAGTGGAATACAGAGAGGGTTGTTGCTCCACAAACAGAACATTGTAACAAGAAACCCTTACATCTAGATGGATTTCCATCAAACTTTTCAGGAAAAGCCAGTCGAGGACTCACGTGAGACGTGGGAGCAAAAGTGCTGCTGGGTGTTGCCGGAGGCACCGCCATTACTTCATGTAATCCCTGGAGGGTCTTAACAAGCTCTTTGGTGAATTAGCCGAACGAGCTGATGGTGGTGCATGGTTAGTTGAGAGGCTTGGGCTGTTAACTTAGAAGACAATTGTGAGATGGCTGCTTGATCGTTTTTTGGCGACATTCTCTGTAACAAAGGGTCAGAGACGGTAGGATCCATTTGCAGCACTTTATTAGAGAACAACAAACAGGCAGGGTCAAACACCAGTGAACAGGTATGACAGGGGCAAGGCAAATCAGAATCAAAACAGGCAAGGGTCGAGGCAGGCAGCAAACAATCAGAATCCAGAATATATAATCCAAAATCATGTGTTATAAGCATTTTACATAAATTATTATCTTTTGACCACTAGGTGGTGCCAGCCCCAAATTTGCAGGTCATCGCATACTGGTGATGGTGAACATTTGTTTAATATTGCATTTAGTGACAAAATTTTAAATGGTCAACACCCAAAATGGCCAACCATAGACCATCGTAAATCGTTTGACTCTGCATGGCTCAAGGAATCTAAAGAGACCATTCTCATGATTTTAGACCAAAGTGTTTTTAAAAATTATAAGCAAAAAAGCCATTTTCCATATTTGTGGAGTAGTAGGTGGCGCTGTGATGAAACAATACACCAAAGCATGTCCAAGAAACAGCCTCATATCCCTTTTTGCCTGCTTGCTGAAAAAGTCATCACAGTGTACAAGAACGATATGAGATATCACCATGATTTCCATAACCCTTTTTCAGGGGTGTCTCTAGACACTACATACCAAATTTCATACAAATCGGACAAACACCCTAGGAGGAGTTTGAAAAAGTAGGTTTTTAAAAAATTCTAAATGGTGGGAAAATTACAGATATGTTCATGACAGAAAAAATTTAAACAATGCTTCTTCTAAAACAATGCACAGTGGGCAATTGCATTTAACTTGGTAAACATTAGTGTCAGGGTCTTGGCTTCCTGTTCTGAGTCTTTCTAGATTATCTTGCCAGGATCCTGACATCCCCTGTGTTCTGTGTCAGAGCATGTTGTTTAGATCCTGACTCCTTCTAGTCTTGGTTCTTGTTTCTTGGAGTCAGGATCTGAACTCATGCTCTCGGTCCTTGTTTCTTGTGGAAGCACATGGCCTCTGTTTTGTTTACATTCGCCATGTGCTCTCCGGTTGCGTGTCTTGGCCTCGCCCCTTTGTTCTCGTTTTGTTTGCGCTCATTTCGCACACCTGTTCGTCCTTGTCTTTGTTCTATTTAATGCCCCTGTGTTTTCTGTCTTGTGCCGGTTCATTGCTTCTGATGTGTTTTCCTGAGTCGTTCCTGTTTGGAAGTTTTCCAGTCTAGTCGTGTCAAGTTTCCGAGTCTTTGTCCTGCCGTGTTTTTGTGCCGTGTTTGTTCTCCATGTTTTTTTTCTCGTTTTTTAGTTTCGCTTTGCTCCCTTTTTTATTGAGGCATTCTTAGTTCTAGTTTTGCCAGTTCTGTTCTCATTTTTGCCCCCTTGTGGGTTGTTGTTTTGTTTATTTATTCATAAAGAAAGACTTTTTTCTGTTTAAATGCTGTCTGCGACTGGGTTCATTTCCCTCGACCCTGACAATTAGTGGACTATTTAAAGTCCATTTTAAGTGGCACTTCCTGCTGCCAGTGTTATAGTGATATAGTTAGTACTGCCATGTAGTGCTATGACTGATACTTACAATAGCCACATCAATGTGATCACTCCTCTGGACCAAACATAGAGCTCAACTTTGATCCAAATCACTGTCCGTGCACTGTGCATTTCTGTTTTTGCCATCAATTTATTGCCTCATCATGGCAACACCCTTTGGGATATTAAAAATCTGATCAACAATTTACCATATTAAATGTCTCCTTTATTTTGACCAGGTTTGAAGTGAGGACCCTTTAAACCCTGATCTAAGTGACAAATATTCTTCTGCCAGTTGATGGAAGTATGACCGTGACTCACAGTAGCCACATCTATGTCATCAGTCACCAGAACCAAACAAACAGCTTACTCGATAAATTACTCAATTCCCCGTAAAAATTAAAACAACCTTTTTTTTTTTTTTTTTTTTTCATTAATTACCTGGCAACCTGTTATACATTAAAAATAATAATAATCCTAAAAACAATGCCCAGGGGGCCTTAATAATAATCCTAGCTCTAGGGCCATAGTGAGCCACTTCCTGTTTTCATTTTTTCCCATGATGACAGAGAGTTGTTTCATTACATGAATCAGCTAACTGAGTGCTGATCTGTGATTGGTGAAGGTTTTGAGTCAGGCAGTAATGTATTCTTTGGCTCCAGGCCCTGCAGTGTTTGGTTTGGGTGTGGTATTTCCTAACCTTTCCACCATTTTCTTTTGTCAGATATCACCTGGAAGTAAAGCAGCACTGAGTGATCTGAGCCCTGGAGACACAATCCTGGCCATCAATGGAGACAGTACAGAGAGCATGACACACAGAGAAGCCCAAAACCACATCAAATCCTGCACAGATCAGCTGGTGCTGGTCATCAGCAGGTGCTGCTGCACATCACATCCAAAGACATGCACATTTTTCTGGGTGTTATTCTGTCACAGGAGTGATTTTGCATAATCATTAATATTTCAATATTCTGCAGTGTAACATCAGCAGTTTAACATCAGCAGTGTAACATCAGAGTAACACAACAACACACACTGAATTATTTGGCTTTGCACACTATAAAGGGTTAATTCTATGAGTAATGTATTTACCTTCAGTATTAAATATTTTGGTCCTGACATACACAGCTTAAAAATGGCAAAGGGGGAATTCCCCAGAAGCTTTACATAGTGATCTAGGTTCAGAAATAAGCAAGAACGTGCGCTGCGGTTAAGTAAGTTTTATATTTGACATTGACATTCAAATAATTGACATTGACATTGACATTGACATGCAAAAAATGCCATTATAATCTCTGTTTTTATCAGACTCAATAATTCTTATAATTCTATTAAACTCAATAACTGTTTGACCAAGAGCCCCCTGACCAACTGTAAAACACTGTGTAAAGCATAGAATATTATTATGTGTATAGCACAAAACTTGTTTTGATGAGTAAACCTTTTTTTTAATTCAGAATTCAAGAAGATTTACTCCACAAAACAAGTCTTGTTTTGTCAAGACTTGTTTGACTTGTTGTCAAGACTCAAATCATTAACTTAATTCATTAAAGCAAGTCTGTTTCTTGCAATCTGATTGTTTCACTTCATAAGATTTCAATACATCATCAGAAGCTGCAGAGATTACTTTTGTGTTGCCTGTAACTGACACTGTCTCAAATTTTATGAATTACCAAGAAAGACTAAAAATCTTTTAACAATGTCATCTGCGCTTGAGATGGCCTAAGAGTAAGTACAGTAAATTTTTGAGTAACTGTAAATTTTAGTTTTTGGGTGAACTATCCCTTTAATCTCCAGTAAATTCACATTTATTTACTGACAGAAGGTTGAAGAGTGTGTTGTAGATGTCCACACCAGAGGGAATAGAGACTCCTCTTTGCTGTCCTCACTATCCGCTGCAGGGTCTTACGTCCAAGGTGGTTTAATTTCCAAACTAGACAATAATGCAGCTGCACAAGATGCTCTTAATGGCCCATCTTTAGAATGTGGTGAGAATTGGGAGTATAAGGTGTGCTTTTCTCAGCCTTCGAATTAGGAATTAGAGGCGCTGCTGGGCTTTCTTTGTGATGGAGCTGGTGTTGAGGGACCAGGTAAGGCTCTCCGAAATGTGAACAGCAAGGAATTTGGTGCTCTTGAGGGTCTCCACAGAGGATCCACCCATATACAGTGGAGAATGGACAATTTGTGCTCTCTTGAAGTCAGTAATCATCTTTGTTTTGTCAACATTAGAGACAGGTTGCTGGCTCTGCACCAGGCTGTAAGATGTTAGTGTGGGGCCAGGTGGAGGATTGTGGCAATGGCATTGTTTGCCAGGAATGATGTTTGGTCCAGCAGCCTTCCATGGGTTAACTTTGCATAGAGTTTTATCAGCTGTGATGAGACAAAGTACCTGGTCATTGGGAGGAAGGGTGGTCTTCCTCACTGCCACATCGTTCTGCGCCTCAAACCAAGTGTAGAAGTCGTTCGGTACATCTGGAAGGGGGGCATCATTGTCACAAGCAGGTGAAAATGTCTGTGATCGCCTTGATGTTGTGCCACATGTGCTGAGTGACACCACTGTGCTAAATGTTGCTGTGGATATTCTAGGCGAATGCATGTTTAGGCACTCTGATGGCCCAGAATAGTTTGGCCCTTGCTGTTCTTAAGGCCACTTTGTCCCTTGCTCTGAAGGCAGAGTCTCTGGCCTCCCTAAACATGTGCTAGTTAGTGTGTTCAAAACAGTCCTAAAGAGCAGAGGTGGCACCAGCTGACCAGGTTTTACCTGCTTTAGAACCGGTGTAGAGCATCTGACGAGTGGTCTGTATGCGGGAGTTAGCATAACAAAGATGTGGTCTGAGTAGCTAAGGTGGGTACTATGTTAATGCATCCAAAACATCAGTTGATGTTTTGCATCCTATATAGGCTGTCCTCATAACTCCCCATAACTTTTTTTATGGCCTGCTATGGTAAGGTCATGTGACATTATTGAAAATGGGGAAAACACAACCCCCATATCTATTAGTATGTGACTTTTAGCATATGCCAATGACTCAAAAGTATTTGTCTGTGCTTTATGTGTTTATGTATATAAATAAGTAAAATTATTTATATACATACTTATAAATAAGTATTTACGATGGCAAGATATCAAAAATCATTTCACAATTTAGCATCTTCAGAGTCTTGACATAATATTTGCCAAGTTTGGTAACAATCCCATAAATCCCCTAGGATGAGTATTTAAAAATTCAGTGCCTGGAATTGTCAGAAAATCCACATACAATCCAAAATGGCTTCAAAATGGTACATTTGAGTTTACAGCTCTGTAAACAGAGCCATAAGAATGTAATTTTGAAAGTTGTCTGGGTTGAAGAGAACAATACATGTACTATGTTTGGTGACTGTAGGTAAAACTAACTCCATCACTTTAGTCAAAAATGGGGTGCTACAGGGTGCTAGATGTCTTTCTGGTTCTGAATCTCTGTTGGATTGTCACACAAACTTAGTCTGTCCTCAGACTTCTGCAGCCACTGCAAGACAGAAAACATCTGCTAGGAATCTCTCTGTCTCCCTCATCCTTCCTTTTAAAGAAGGCAGAAAGTGCACAGGACATAGGATTTGTTTCCACAAGTGGGTCAAGAGGCCAGGATCGTAAAAGTTTTGCAGAACAGAGAAAACTAGGGCTAGGACCTAAATTAGTGGACCATGAATGGAGAACTGTATGTGGATTGTAAAGCTCAGAGAATGAAAGACTTATAGTCGTCTTTCATTGGACTTTATAAAGGGAAATGCCAAAGACATGCAGTGATGCCATTGTTTTTGTCACATAAAAGAAGTTAGGCTAACTGAATACCTTCTCCAGACTAATAATGTCATGAATGGTGAGGAAAGAACCCAATCACAGAACAGCCTTAAACAAAAATTCAAAAATAAAATTTGAATCAAAACAAGACAATAAATGCTCAAAACCAGAAAACCAAAACAAGACTAGAGATAAAATAAAAACAAGACTAGATTTAAAAATGTATATACAAATTAATGAAATATGTAGTTCAAGTGTACATGCGTGCGTGCGTGCGTGCGTGCTCATATGCAAGCTCAACAACTACAAAACACAAAAGCTGACTATTACCACCTGATAACAGGTAACAAGAAACAATACACCAGCATAAGATAGCAAACACAAGGACATTAAACAGGGAAAGCAAACAAGGCAGGTAATAAGGGCAAGCATGTGAGGGGAATGAACTAATGATGGCATAATTAACGAGGAAACAAGAGGGTGAGGTCAAGACTCAAGACAGGAGAACACATGGCACAAAGTAAACAAACAATAGCCATGTGCTTCCACAGATCACAGACACAGAGCATGAGTCTAGACCCTGACTCTAAAATTCAAGAACCAACATTAGAATAGAGGATCCAAACGTCATGCTCTGACACAAAACACAAGGGCTGTCAGGATTCTGGCAAGAGAATTTAGAAAAACTCAAGAGAAAGCCAGGACCCTGACAAATAATGGACCATTAGTGATTGTTAAATGGTATGTATACATAATGTGTATCAATAATTTAATATAAGAATGCAGTTCTCAAGCAAAAAGTCAACATCTGTCTGTATTTCTTTATTCTTTCTTTACTTTTACACGTTTCTTCCTTCACAAAAAAGAACATTAAAGAAAAGCACTTTAGCTCTTTCTCAAAACACTTTAGTTCCACGGCTTAGATTTCAGATGTCAGAAAAACATGATCCTGCCACAAACTCATGCTATTGGTTAATCCAGATGTTAAAACTTTGGGTCTCTCAGGACTTTAGCCTATGATTGGCTGATATTTGACTACAGAGGCTGTGATAGGAATAAGTAATTTAACATCAGCACAGGAGCAAAATTTTATTTCAATTAATAATAAAATTATTACAATTTTATATTTTTTGTAATCTTTTCGATTTACATAAAACTGCTGCTGTATCATAACTGAGGCACAATAACTTACACAAGTACAGTAACACAAACACAGATCCACAACACAATATGTAATAATGTGTTTTGCATTACAGGGAAACAGAGAAGTATTGCAAAAGCTGTATGAAATATGAGAAGACAAATTATGAAACCCTGTTTAAACAGTTTACCATGTTTTCCAGAAACCTTTGTGCATTAGTCACCTTCCTAAAAATGGAAAACAAAGCCAAAGTAAAATCCTTCACTACTCAATCATTAAATATAGAGACAGGAAATGTTTATTAAGGACTAACAGAGCTGTACCACTGATCTGAGAGAGTAAAGACATTCAGTCTCAGACTGTTAAAATCACATTCAACATATTTTAACTCATTATTTATCAGACTGCCATGAGTAAAGATTCTTAAAAAAATAATTTTACAAAATTTAAATATAAATGTGGCTCCCTTTCTGTCACTCACTCAATGTTGTGTCAATGTAGTAACACTATGGGTTTGCCCTTTGAAGACAGTTCACTCTGCTTCTTATCATAAAACACCAATGAGAATTGGCCTAATATTAAAGCAGGCCAATCTTCACACAGACATCCAGGTTTAAAAGGAAGATGGCATGCACTACTTATTTTCCTTCGGAACTGATCCATGTATTCTCTTCACCTGCTTTGCTTTGCTCTGCATCACTCTGCCTGCACGCTGTTGGATTCTACAGCGCAGATCAGCAGTTTCCCATTTCTTCAAATGCACAATTAAGTGCTGGGCGCTTCAACAGCAGCTAAAAGAGCGATTTTTTTAAAAGATGCTAACCATGAGTGCTGCTCTTCATAAGACATTTTTCCCACCTTAGAGAGCTCGCTGTCACACCCAGAGCTCCAGTAGAGATAGTGATCGATTGCAGCATCTGAGGTTGGGATTATGCCATCGGAAGCAGATGATAAGCTTGCTCCCCCATCTTCGGATGTGGTGGTGCTAGCTGATGCTGATATGATAGCTGTGCCTTACTGGGATTGCAATGCTCATCATGCTCTGCTATGGTGCCTTTTCTTCCTGGGAGTGCATGATGAGAATGCAGAGAGGCACTTTTTGTCTGCCTATTTGCGTGTTGAAGGCTTAGGAATGGTAGTTTCGTTCCAGCGAAGCTGCAGGAAGTGTGCATTGTGGATGACTCTGCCTCTCTAGGCATCGAAGACCATGGCGCACGCGCCTAGGCTGGAAGGTGCCTACCCTGGTGGTCCATGAGCGCTAGCTTTGGCTGAACTTTGCTGAGATGCTGAGAGCCTCCTTTGATGCTCCCATCTTGCAAGGTGGCCTCTCAGCCACAACATTGAGGACTGCTATGTTGTTCTTGATGGGAGGCAGATGGAGGGGTCTTCCCTAGTATTACTATACATCCCTGTATAGGCCGCCAAGGATGCTTGTCCCGTTTGCTTGTTGCCAAGGCTGGCCCACTCTGTGGATCTAACACATGCTGCTAGCTGGTGCCTTGACATTTTTAAGTCCACCCACAGATGTATGGTGTTGGGCATGATTTAGGGTCAAAGGAATTTCTTGCCTCCCAGATCAGGGTCCTCCTCTTTGGTCTTTTCCTGCATCTTCTACCCAGCTAAGGGCTGGGTAACACCCAATATTTTGTGAGGTTATAACCTCAGAATAGAATAGGTCTCTTCTACTGTGCTGTCTACCTGACAAGCACCTTGAAGAACTGATAGGGTGTCTTGCCTGCTACAGCACCTTTTCCCCTAGAGGCAATAATGAGTGCTGTTTTGCCCCTGCGAGTTCCCTTTGGCGAACCCTGGATATTGTATTGTTTTTTTTTGAGGGAGATGTACAGCAATGTACAACAAAGTATCAGATTCAGAAACATTTTTTATCTGTTATTTAATGTTTGGCATTTAAGTATTGTAAAGAGTCAGCATTTGTCTGCTGTAAGTACAGTATGTTGTAGATCTTGTAGAGTCATAGGTCTTCATTGTGTTTGTGTCACTCACATCCATCACAAACTGATGTTCTGTGTGTTCCTCCTTTTCACTTCAACAGTGTTTATGAGGCTTCATTCATTTAACCACTTACAGAAATTATTTTATACATTTAAAAAAAAATTACCTCCAAACATTAACATTTATACTTTGAAAATATGTCAGTTCATAGTGGCATACGGATATTTATGCGCATATTTATTGATATTTTACTGTTGAGAGATAAAAGAAATAAAAGAGTTCAGATTTTCATGGATGAGGATTGAAAACAAGAGGTTTCTTACGGCAACCATTCAGCCAGACCTGAAGTCCTTCTGACATGAAGATGGGGGTCATGGTCTCAGACATGGTGCAATCATCTCTTGCCAAAGTTTCCATGAAATGACCGAGCACAGAAATCTCTTTGTTGCCCAGAGTGTGTGTGGCATGTAGATGTAGGCATGAGTGGAGCAGGGCAGATGAAAATGGAAGATTTTTTTTTTAGAAGCTTTGTGACTATCCATTTGGTCAGAGGATGTTTGTCCTGCCACTTACATTGACCCACAACATAACTTGTTCATATGTTCTGAAAGAAACATTTCAAGTACTCGCACGCAAAAAAATAAGAAAACACACGCATTTGGTAGACACTTTTCCAAAGCAACTTACAGTGCATTGACATTATACATTTTCTTAGTACATGTACTTCCTGGGAATCGAACCCACGACCTCTTGCGCTGTTAACGCAATGCTCTACCACTGAGCTACAAGGGAACTGCAAATTAATATTTGCACTTAGTTTTTGTTAATTAAAGGACCACATTAAAAATACATTTTGAAAGTCCAAATGGAAGTGCTTTTTAAAAGTGTTATTTCTTTTCATTTTTTTATTTGATTTTAAATTTAAAAAAAGCATCACCTGATAATTTCTAAACAGTTTTGTAAGAACCAAGAAATCTCTCCAGTGTTGTCTTTGAAGTTTGTTTTGGGTAATTTATTAATTAGGTCTAATGTGCTAAAATTTGTTGTTTAGCTTCTTTAGGCTCTGAAGTTATTGTACAGTGTTTGTTTGATGAAACATGCTTTGCTTCTTCAGGATAAATTGTGATCAGAACATCTGGGCATATTTATATAGTTATTATTTGTTGAAGACATTTGAACTGCTAGGGTTTTGATTTTGACTACCTACCACAGCGATAAACCAACATTACCAACTGTCAATGGACATCAGTCCCAGATGAAGGAAGGAACATTGTCAACCAGTCAGATTGCAGGACTAGGTTTAGGTTTAGGCCTAGCACACCATTCTTATCAAGCTAATAGTTCCCTTTCATTTTAGGGAACTGTTAAAGTTAAGGTTTGGGTTAAGGATAGGGTTTGAGTTATGGTTAGGGTTTGGGTTATGTATTGGTTTTAGGTTATTGGTAGAGTTTGAGTAATATTTTGCTTTATGCGTAGGGTTTAGACTAGGACTATGTTTCTTTGAGATGTTGATCTTGGTAAAATCATAGTGTCCACACAACTCTACTGACCTAACTGCTGCTGTCTTTCAGATCTGGAAAGGTTTGGTCACAAACTGGAGTAGAAGAAAACAAGACAAGTTCTTACAGCAAAACTGAAAACAGAAAACTGGAGTCAGAATTACAGGTGCAAACATTGTTCAAACATCATAGCTATTACAAACAGCTTCATTTAATTTACATTCAAGACCTTGTGTGTGTATATCCCCCAGTTTAGGGTCACTAGGCTAAAATATTTTAATCTTTAAATCTTTAAAAATGTAAATGTTTTAATCTGACTGTGTGAAAATGTGGCATAAGTTTGATAATGTGCCAACATATTAATTTGTGTCATTAGAAAACACAATTTCGATAACACATCCGTATGGGGACAAATTCACACTTTTAATAAGTTGCCTATTAGCCTACATATTGGCATTGACATTAACCTGAAATACATTTTTAACACAATGTAGTTTTCTTTGCATTCACTCATACAGTTTGTGTGTGCGCTCCCATTTTGTGGCAAATGTGACAGATGGTCTGAAATGGTTCTTGTCACGCTGAGATGTGAGTGGTACTGTTTGAACATGGTGACTGGAAAGTCTGACTGTTAAGAATCTGTGCAAACAACATTGAGACACGTCAGATCATTTCCAGTGAAGCAGACCCTGCCAGGCATGTGCTGGAGCCAAAGAGTGTTTCAGACCTCCACAGCTGAGGACACAGAAGAACTGATGAATTGTTTCATTGCTCAGAATTCTGCTTACCTCAGAGTGGGTCATATGAGACCTAGTTTCTTTATGAATGGAACAAAGTTGCTTTTTACAGAAGCCAATCTCAAATGATCCACTGGTCCAATAAGGTTCTGTTTTCTAATCCTAATTGTTTTATAAATATAGATAATTTAACTGTTTGTCTTAGTGCTCAGCACCAAATCACCTACTGTTCAAAGGATATTGTCCTACTGTCCACTCCAAAATTTCCTGACAATTTACTCACCCCCACATCATCCAGAATGTTATGTTTATCTTTCTTCAGTAGAAAAGAAATTAAGGTTCTTGAGGAAAACATTCCAAGATTTTTGTCCATCTAAGTTCAACAGGGTTTTTGGTTTTGAAGGTCCAAAATAAAGTTTCAATGCAGCTTCAAGTGGCTCTTCTCTAGCCAACAAATAAGGTTATTGTCCCCCAAAACAGAATCTGTCATTTTTGGAAAATAATATAAATGTATATATTGTATTTACAAATGTTTGCCTTGGTCTGGCTCTGCAATGCTTGTCTCCGAAAACAATCAATCTAAGTTTCCACCTTTGTCTCACATGTCATTTCTTCCAGCTTAGTAGCAAGTATTCAGGATTCAGGGAAAATAATTTTGATTTTAGCCCAAACGGTTGTAGAGATATTGACCAAAATGTTAATTAGCTTATTACAATTCCACAACCGATAGGGTGTGCCTGAGTAGCAGGTGGGATTTCTGACCATTCCACCAAGACTGGTCTCTCTGCGACTTATGGTCTTTGACGCCCAGACATTTTTTTAGTTTAAGGGCAGAAAAACAATACTAAGAAGAATAATACAGATGTAAGCTGCAAGTATCAGGGTCCAAGCATTTGGAAAAATGGGGAACAGGCAAGTGATGAGATGGACTTGATGAACTTATTATAAAACTCAGAAGTTTATTAATGTAATGTAATTTTTTAATCGAAAGTTGTAATTGGACAGTAGTGGAGTATTGGACATGTTTTTTTAATAATTTTTTAATTACTGTCTAATCACTAGATTGTCCCTGAATTGAACAAAATAAGGAACTACAGCCTTTATCCTTTATCCCAGTCTTTTGCTTGAATCCCTGCCAAGTAACACATTCACACCATAATACAGTCATGTCATTATAGCATTAAAATGTATTATAATGTATATTATATAGTATTATTATAATGTACTATTATAATGTATATTATATAGTATTATATACTTATAGACATTCTACTACTATGTCAACTAATTCTCATTAGAATATTAGTAGACTGTTAGGTTAGGATTAGGGTTTGTGTTAGTAGAAGTTCACATGTACTTGCAAAATTACTTTTAATTAGTAGAATCTGCCATCAAAATAAAGTGTTAATAAAGCAGATAGTCAGTATAAAGGGAGAACATCAAACAGAACCATGATATACAGTGTGCTCCATAGGTATTGGGACAATAAGGAAAAATTGCTCTGTTTGCTGCGGAGTCAAGAAATCTTTTATGATTATATAATGAATATAAGGCAAATGTACATAGTGTAACATTTTTGGATATTTGTCATTGCTTTTCTGTCAGAGTCAGCTCTCTCATGTCTTCATCTTGGCTTATGTGTGTTCTCACCAAACGATGGACAGGACTAAAACTACATACAACTGAAATGTACCTGCTTTTATTGTGAGAACAATTAATGCAACAGAACACAGCTGATCAAAATTGCCCTAATACTTAGGCTTATAAGATAGAGGGATAAACCTTCTGATAGAGGGATAAAAAATCTGCTGTGTCTAAATTGATAAAATATTTGTGTTGAAACAGCCAAATAACAAAATGTGACATTCTGTACTTTTGCCTCATATTCATCTTTTAATCATGATATGATATGATATGATATGATATGATATGATACTAGATAGGTACATTTTCTGAAGAAAATGTGAGTGGTGCTCTCCGTTGCAAAATGCAGGTCAGAATATTTCAACTATGTTAACATGTTTTAAAATTATGCTAACATAGTAACACATGATGCTAATATGTTTTAGCATGGTGCTACTATGATTTAACATGACGTTAGCATGTTTAAGCTTGATAGATATACTAAAAATGGCTTATTTGTGATGTTATGAGATTGCTAGGGTGTTCTAAAATGGTTGCTAGGGTGTGGCTAGAAACCTACAGTGCACTGACAGCCCAAATAAAGTCAAATAAACCCACCCACACATCTTTACAATGTTCTAATGCTGAGATATAACCTATTTATTTTATATTTCTCTATCATGGGACTCCATGAGCACGGATATGGGGTGATGCCTAAAGTGGAATAGATGCTTGGGGGCCATCTCTCCCCTTCTATGGTGTAGAATTTGTGGAGGAAACCTGACATGCCCTCTGGACCATGCAGTTACATCAAGCTAGATGAGCAAGGCTTATGCAGCAGCAGGCCAACCTGCTTAAAGACCTGGACCATGGTGAGGGATTATAAATCTATGCAATCTCACCCTTCATGCCACCGGTGTGTGCCATTGGTGTCTGTGGATGCTTTGGTGACCACGGAGAGGCACAGCACAACACTGGGGGCCAGCCCCATGAGGGAGGTTCTTTGTCATCTCATGTCAGATCCTCCTTGATGCCCCCAGAGGGTGCTTCTGTTTTTCTTTGCAACCCCGAGTGGATGAACCGCCAGAAGCAACTGGTGGTTCATCTGTCCTATCTTATTTCTGTCCAACCATCTCCTGAAAGTTTTCTGATTCACGATATAGGGCAGGTAGACAGGATGATACAGGATGTGGAAACTTCTGTGGAATTCAGTTCGCCTCTTGCCCTCTATGTTTCAGTGGCATTCTGCAGGCTGTGGTGTTAGGGAAGCAGCAGGTAATGGCCAAAGAGCTTGAGACTCTCTTGGCAAAGAAACATGTTTCCCCTTCCATGAGAGATCTAGGCTTTACAGACATTATTTTATAGTACCTTAGAAGGAAAGGGGTCTGTGTCCGATTTTAGATCTACATCATCTGAATCAGTCTATGAGGAGATACAGATTCAAAATGTTGACACTCAAACGTGTCAAATTCAGCCAGAGAACTGGTTTGTCATGATAGACATAATGGATGCATATTTTCACATCAAGATATTGCCAGAACCCATGAAGTTTCTTGGGTTTGCTTTCAGGGGTGATTATTAATATTGAGTGCTTCCTTTCAGCCTAGCCCTATTGCCATGCACATTCACTGAGTGTGAGAGCACTCCCTTGAGAGAGAAGAAAGGGTAATACGTAATCCCTTAATAGTAAGGGATACGCACCAAGGATTTTGTACCCTTTCTGTGCGGTTCAGACCCCAGTGTCTCACCTTGGTTCCCACTCTTGGGGAGCAAAGCAATTGCAGGATCCTTGTGACGTACACCTCTCTCACAGGGTGGGGTACGTTCTCAATGGCCAGTTCATGGTCTGTGGGAGGGCCCTCATCTTTCCTTGCACATAAATTGCTTGTAACACCCATTTGTGTCAGACATTTGAACTAAAGGAGGAAATATCATATCAGATACTTCAGTATCAGTAACAGATATCTGAGAAATGGGAAATTTCTCTTTTGAATGTTGATTTACTTCTTCCTGCTTTTTGAAGTTTGAGTTTTTTGAAGTGTTTCAGATATATTGCCTTTCATGCAATATAGAGATGTTTCAGTCTTCCACTTCGTGGGTTCCATCAGAAATGTGATGTGATTGGCTACAGTTTGCATTTTTCATCTCTGAGGAGTGAATTTGATTTATTGATTGCTGGCACATTCCACGTGCGAGAGTACTTAATCTGAGGTTTATCCTGATTTTCCAGTTGGTATGTTTCCATATCCTTATTGAGCCTTGTAAAATCAATAGTTTTGTTCCTTGATGCTGATTGGTTGAAGCTGTTTGTGATAAATCAAAGCCTCTTCATTCAGCTACTGTCTGTATCACTGTGATGTTATTTATGTTGCATAAATAACATCTCACACCACTGCTATGCAGATGATTTCAGCCTTCATTTCAGCCGTACAACCCCACCATTCCTGCCCGAATCTCTGCTTGCCTTTTAGACATCTCAGCCTGAATGAAGAAATGGCTCCTTCAGCTCAACCTCAGCAAGACAGAACTTCTGATAATCCCAGTCAACCCATCATTAGAATACAACATCACAGTTCAACTTGGGTCATCCACTCTTACACCTACTCTGTCCCTTAGAAACCTCGGGGTGGTGTTTGATGACCAGGTGAAATTTACTTCACACATTGCAACAATCTCTCGGTCATGCAGGTATGTGCTCTACAACATCAGGAAAATCTGACCTTTCCTGTCCGAGCATGCAAAGCAGCTCCTAGTCCAAGCACTAGTAATATCAAGGCTGCACTACTGCAATGCCCTTCTGGCTGGCCTTCCAGCTAATGCAACCAAATCCCTGCAAATAATCCAGAATGCTGCAGCACGTCTGGTCTTCATTCAACCATGTCACACCCCTGCTGACCTTACTCCACTGGCTACCTGTAGCCGCCCGCATCAAATTTAAATCTCTGACACTGGAACTTCTCCCTCCTACTTCAACTCACTCCTCCAGACATACATCCTCTCCCTTCAGCTACAGTCAGTTAATAAGTGACGTTTGATTGTGCCCCCAAGACAAGGTACCAGACCACTCTCTAAAACATTCACCTATTTTGTTCCTTTGTGGGGGAATGAACTCCCAGCCTCCACCCGATTCACTGAGACCATCACAACCTTCAAAAAACAACTCAAAACATACCTGTTTTGCAGACAACTGACTAATCCCCAATGCTCTTATATTCTTCCCTACATAAAAAACACTTATTCTTTTCATCTTGTCTCTAGCAGCAGAATACAATATCCACTTGTAATTGTAGCTTTGTAGACTTTGGCTCATTGGTTCTTAAGGCAAAATATTTAATGCTGTCGTCTTTTGTAAGTCAGTTTGGATTTATATTTAGTGATTTAGCAGACACTTTTATCCAAAGCGACTTACAAAAGGCACTGAACATTTTGCCTTGCGAGCCAACAAGCCAAGTCTACAAAGCTACATTTACAAGCGAACATTGTATTCTGCTACTAGAGACAAGATGAACTACAGACAAGGAGATGTTTTTTTTATGAGGATAGGATAGAGCACTAGGGATTAGTCAGGTGTCTGCGAAACAGGTGTGTTTTGAGTTGTTTTTTAAAGGTTGTGATGGTCTCAGCGGATAAAAGCATCTGTTAAATGAATAAATGTAAATTTACAAACCGCTTTGTTACTATTGACATTTCTGGTACACTTGTATATTCTTTTATATATTTTTAAAATCAAAAACAGGAAGAAATTTGGTCAGAATTTTCTTTTTGGGGCAAGAGGACTGAGTGGAAAGAGCATTTGTTGACCCCGAACTGCAAGAAATTTTCATTATTATTGTTTCTGGTGCATTCGAGTAATATACCTGAATACTAATATAAAATACTAATACATGAGCCTTTTAAATTCATGCACTGAAAACGGAAATAATAACCAGAAACCAAACCTCTTCAACAGCTGGATTCTATACACTCAGAAATTAAAAATGTAAAAAAAAAACTGCATTGTTACCCTTGGAACATTTTGTACTATTTTTGTAGTAATATAGAGTAACTCATGCTTTTATTTTTCTGTGTGACAGAGCTTAAAGAATATAAACCATTAGGCTCATTCTGAATATAGTGAATGTGTGATGTGACAGAGAAACAATTCTGTACAATGTCTGTTTATTAGACAAGTGATCATCCACAGTGAATGAATGTGGATGTCACTGAACCCATGCCAGACCTGTAAACCTGTCCTGTGCTCTTTTTCTGTTACAGTAATGGATTGGATTTGAAAGACAAAAAATATGTGCTTGTTCTAATAATTCTAATCATTCAGGGTTTTTGTTTACAGACATTTCGACCAATCAGCAGTGGCTATAGCCCCGTTACCAAGAGTCCAACCCCCAAGAGCTCCATTACCTGCAGCCTGACCATCAGTAATGGAAACTCAGGACCTGTGTACAACAGTCCAGTGGGGCTGTATTCACACAAAAGCAGGAACAGTGACCTGCCAAAGCAGATGACTGGCCTCAGCTTGGCCTCTCCACAAAGGTGTTACTTTATTCCTGAGAACTAGTTTCACACACATACAACATGCACACTTCAAAGTATGGGTGTGAATCTTTGGGTAGACAGTGAATCGTTTGAATTTACAATTTACAGGGTTTCCGATTTGATTCGAGAATGATTTTTGCAAATTCAGAAAGATTTGATTCGATTCACATAAAATTCAATTCAGTTAACAATTCAGTTATGTATATTTTAGGCATCTGCATCTGAGCAAATCAATATATTTGAATACTTGTAGAATTTCAGTTCAGTATCATAACTTCTTAGAACTCTGGTTGCCTTAATGTATTTTTAGCAAGAAAAATAATACTACTCCTACATATTCAATGCACCTTAAATGTTTTCATTGTAAAGATTGCATACATTTTAGAACATTTAGGAAAAGTGAGAAATCATCTCCCAGTTACATATGTAACGTTGGTTTCTTGAGAAGGGAACGAGACACTGCGTCTGGTTTAAAGCTATGAGGAATGCCTTAGAAAGGTGTTCAGCGTGTGACTTGAACCCTGGTCTCCCATGCCAGTGTCAGCGTCCTAACACAACATGACATAGGGCCAGCTGCATAAAGGTTTGGCAATAACGGCTCAAAGGCCCAACACTGCCTTTGTGAAGGTCAGCTTAGTGCAAGCGACAGCTTTTAAGGAGGCAAGGGCCTTCTGTCAATAATTTTCCAACTTGACCACCTAAGCGCAGCGCCCTGCTGAAAGGTACAGCACACTAAAACACAGAGAGGAGTTCGACACAGGACTTGAACGCCAGACTCCTATGTCAGTATTGCTAACCCTAACGCCATGGGAGCAGGGGACCCTCTGTATGGTGATGGTACCAAAAAACTTTCAACTCCCGAGGACTGATGTTTAAGGGTGGTTGGTAGATAGAGGCTTCAGCTGCTCAAGCATTGTCCTCTTGACCAAGCTCTAAAGGAGGCAAGGACTTCCTGCAGTGAAGGTCCTAGCTGGCGCCTCCTAGCGCCACCTAAATGCAGAACCCTGCTGCCAAGTACAGCACAATAGTACTCAGGGAGGCATCCTTCAACACAGGACTTGAACACCAGTCTCCCAGACCAGGGTTAGCACACAATCCTGGAGTGCCACCAGGCTGGCTGGATAAAGGTTAGAGCTCTAGGGGGAGCAGAGTTGTACTCTACCTGCGTGCTGCTCTAGGGAAGGCAGAGGACCCGAGGGCAGAGACAGGGCTATTACTTTGTGAGACAGGGCTATTACTTTGTGAGACAGGGCTATTACTTTACATCTGCCCAAGCCTCAGCTTGTGCATCCTTGTCAGAATCCTCTGACATGGGAGCACACATTTCCTAAAGGACTAAATAGTCTCCATAGTGTGCGACAACCGGACAACAAATGTCTCCTGAAGACAAAAACACTGATGGCATGCTTTACAGGTGCCCTAATATACTCGCAAGTGCACCTGATGTGCATCAGGCACTGACATGGGCCAATTGCATTAGTGCGATTAGACATGAGATTCAGACACCAATCACACCAAAGGTGTTCCCCATAGTGTCAAACCAGACACAGTGTCGAGTTCCCTCAAAAGGGAAATAACAAAATACAACTTTTTGAGGCAACACTGGTAGCAGGTCACCAGTCCAGTGCACTTTTAGTCAGTGCCAGAGCAGCCGTGGATCTGTATTTGAGCACCTTGTCTCTGCTGACCTTACTAGCAGATCTTAATAGTGGACAGGTCTGTGGCATCTGCTAAAAAATGTTGCAGAATAGCAAATTCATAGCTTTCAGTTTTTTTGCATGATGCATTTCATCTGAGAAACAAAAGTAATTAGACAGAAATGCATGATGATAAAGTTTCTGTTTGTTTACATCTCATTTCTCATCTTTAAATACATTTCAAATTATAAATGCACCCAAAACCTTTATGCTACAGTATGCCAGTATGCTAAAGTTATTTAGGTTCATTTTTATTTTATTAACTTAAAAAGAAATACCTTCTTCAGTTGTGTCTGGTGGTGGTTCCTCTTCAACTGCATCTTCCTGCTACTCCACTTTAATCTGTTAAAAAAACAAAATAAAATACTAGCACCAGTCAAAACACAGCAGGCCTATATTTTCACTAAAACAATAATATTATAATCTTATAATTCTTAATGCTATATACATTAATTGTCAGGGTCCGGGCTTCCTGTCTTGAGTCTTTCTAGATTATCTTGCCAGGATCCTGACATCCCTGTGTTCTGTGTCAGAGCATGTTGTTTGGATCCTGACTCATTCTAGTCTTGGTTCTTGTTTTTTTTTTTTAGAGTCAGGATCTAAACTCATGCTCTGGGTCTTTGTTTTCTGTGGAAGAATATTGCCTCTATTTTGTTTACATTCGCCATGTGCTCATGTCCGGTCGCGTGTCTTGGCCCCACCCCCTTGTTTCCTTGTTAGTCTCGTTAGTGGTTTATTTCCCTCACCTGTTCATCTTTGTTTCCAGCCTTGTTTTGTTTCTATTTAATGCCCTTATGTTTTATGTCTTGTGCTGGTTTGTTGCCTGACATTGCTCTTTCCAGTCTTGTCAGTTTCCTGTCGGTTTCTTGTTGGACTCTTGCCATGGTTTTTTGTTCCGTGTTTGCTCCGTGTAATTGCTCCGGTTTTGTTGGAGAGTTGTTTTGAGTTTTTATTAATCCTTGTTTTGTTTCTCGGTTTGCCCCTTGTTAGGGTTAGGGTCTTTTGTTTATTTATAAATAAAGACATTTTGTGTTTAAAGCTGTAGGCAATTGGGTTCATTCCATACATGTTCTTGACATTAATCTAGTTAAACAGCCAGCTTTCAGTTCACGAAAAAAAAGTTGCAAACATACAGTGATGCTGCAGCAAGCTCCAACGGCCACACTGAGAATTACAAGCACAGTATTTAGAGTGACTTCCATGTCAGGACTTCTCCACAACATAGCTGTCACTCCAGAGCTTCTCCACAACATGGCTGCCATGTCAGAGCCTCCAGCCATCATGGGCACCATGCTAGAGCCTCCAGCCATCATGGCCATCATGCCAGAGCCTCCAGCCATAATGTCTACCACACCAGAAGCTACTAAGGAAATCCCTAGGTGTTGGGGACTGGCTTCCAGTTTGAAGGACACACCACTTTCTTTGGTACAAGCAGCTGGTATCTTTGCAGTGGTATTTAGCCTGGTGCCATCTGAGATTGTTCCATCATCAGTTGCACTCCCCACTACAGCAATGGCCATTTTGTGTGTTTGGCCTGCATATGCTTCAGCTTCTCCCGTGGTGGTGGTGCTAGATTTAGTTTTGCCCAAGGCAAAGGCATTCAACCATGAGTTCTCCATCTGCCATGACATAACCATGGAAGTCACCTATGCAATTCCTATCTGCCTTGATGTGACCACAGAGGTCATCCCCAAGTTTCCTGTCAGCTCTGACATGATCATGGAGGTCATCCCTGAGTTTTCTGTCTGCTCTGTTGCAACCACAGAGGTCGTTTCAGAGTTTCCTGTCTACCCAGATGTGACCATGGAGGTTGTCCCTGAGCTTTCTGTCTTCCATGGCACGCACAAGATGGCTGCTTCTGTGATCCCTGGCTTTGCCAAGATGGCTGCCCTAGGTTTCTCTGCTCACTGGTCTCGAGCTCTGCCCTGACCACTATCAGCCCTGGTGCCTCCCTGGTCTCCAACTTCTCCATGGTCTCTGACACTATCTGTACCACCATCTGATGCTTTCCTGCTCCGCCCTGGTGCTTTTCTGCTCTGCCAGGTGGGCCCTGGTGCTCTTCTGCTCCACCAACTCATCCTCAGTCTCTAACCTTGCCTCTGTTCCATGGACCTGGCACTCCATCCTGCCCCCTCTCCACCTCCCTTTTGGATGTTTTTGACATTTTGAGGAGCACCTGGAATATGCTCCTTATATATGTTATGATCACCAGCTGGAGTGCCCTGGATAGCCACCAGAGGACACTCCCTAAACCATTGCCACTCTTCATGGACTGCATTTTCCATAACTCTATCTGATATCACCCCTAATTGTGCTCAGCTGAATCACATTTACCTGTTTGAGGTTACCTGTATGAGTTCATACTGCATTTCAGAGTGCTTTCCTCATATTCATGGCTTTGACACACTGCCTGTTTTCTGGTTTGCCCTGTTTTTTGGATTACCCTGTTTGTCTGAGTTTGCTGCCTGGTGTTGGTTTTGGACTGCTTGCCTGTGTCTTGACCTTTTTCCTGTTTTGGATTACATCTGTGTTACGTAACAATATTATTATTTGGAATAACACTCACTGACAAATCTCAAAGTGCTGTGACTTTAGAATGCAGTTAGAACAATAATAAATATGTTGACTAAGAATATGCATCATTAACTACACTAGTCTACAGTACAGCTTATAGAAAACAATATTCTTTATAGGACGGCAAAATGCATGATGATTAATGAAGGTAGTGAATTTGCAGATTCTTCATGTTTTATACAATAGCAGATGTATTCCTCTGTTTCAGCCCTGAACCACCAGTGAACTTATCCGGCAGTCGAAATAGTTTTGACTTACAGTCAGACGTCTACAGAATGCTTCAGGACTACAAGGAACCCGTTTCAGAACCCAAACAGTCTGGATCCTTCAAATACCTGCAGGGTATCCTGGAGGCTGAGAATGGGGGTGAGTTCTGTCCAACAAACAGAACAGCATGCATTGAAAGATTTACTTCAAACTTGGCAAATATGCTTATTGTGGCAGGCTGATGATTAATATCACTCTTGTAAGTCTTGTCATAGCACCACCAACTGGCAACAGTAAGTATGTCACTTAAAACAAACTTTAAAAAGTTAACGTACAATTAGTCAAGTCACTTTAGACTTGGTCAGACTAATGTATGCCATGGCAGCGTGAAACTTTAAAACCTGTATTTGAGGTAGTATGTGGATTTTTTTGTCAATTCCAGGGCCTGGTGTTGTGGACTGATCACAATTATGTGGCTGTTGTGAGTCAGTTATTGTGCCACCAACAGGCAGCAGGAAGTGTGTCACTTACAAAAGACTTAGAACAGACTTTTATTTTTTAATTAAATGCATGTGACAACTGTGCATGGCGCCGTAGTGCTTGGGCCCATGATCGCTGCTTGGAGCTTAGTATTTTACTGTTAATATGTTCATTGTAAATACTTTTCTTTATAATTTTAACAGCAAATTAATTATAATCAACATCCTCAATTATAAACTTTAAAGGGTAACAATGAAATACAGGATCATCATAAAATTGTACTTTATTATTTATTGTAACAATTTTACAATAGTAATGTAATTATTAAAATTATTCTTCTGAATACAAAATATAGCTCACATAACAGCATTTAGTATGTAGATTTAATTTTCTAGGTATATTAATTTTAAAATAAGTTTGTAACTTAATAAATACACTTACAGTAACAAAATAAAAACTCTCCACCACTGACATAGACTACCCTTACAGTTTGTTAACAGAACAAATTACTATAGAAACTATTATGCATATTTACTGACAGAAATTAAAAGCATTAAAGCAGAATCTCCAAAAAAAGCACAACCGTCATTGAAAATTAAAAGCTGATATTCTCACTTCAGTATACAGTGATGTGTGCATGTCATTTGCTGGTTTTCTAGACAAACTGAGCACAACCTAAACCTCTGGCTGAATTTTGTCTGAATGTTGGTTAAAAGGCAACATTATGACAGCATTGTCACAAGCTTTACCACAAAACTCAAAAGCATCAACCTATTGACCATGTTGTTATAAAGTTGTTAGAAGGTTGGCTACAACGGTGCAGAGCATCTCTTTTCTTAGCATGAAGTTAGACTTGGTCAGCTTGATGGCTTGTCTCACAGAGGACAGGGCACAGCACTCTTACCTGCCTGCATTCGTTCAGGAAAAGGCCAGCGGTCCCTATAAAATGCTTTTAGAGGCTCCTGGCACATATGGCATCCTAGTTCTGCTCGGTTGATGAGACCTTTCCAGCACTAGCTCCAGGACAGTGTTAAGAGGCATGTCTGGTGCCTTGGTGTACACCGTATGATTATCATCCCAAGGTCTCGCTGAGCCTTCAGGTCGTTGTCTCACCTGACATTTCTACGGGCAGGTGTTCCCCTAGAATAGGTGTCCAGATGTGTGGTTATTACAATTGACACGTCAAACACTGGCTAGGGCGCTCTGGACAGGGCACCCCCTGTGTTGGCACATACATTTCCTGGAGTGGTGTTGCCTGGACAGACTACACAGCAACAGTGGCCTATATCAACCACCAAGGTGGTGTGTGGTCATATCGCATGTCACAGTTCGCTCGTTGCCTCGTCCTTTGGAGTCAGGATCGATCAAGTCGATCAAGTCAATGCGGGCCACTCACATCCCTAGTCACCTCAACTGCACAGCCAACAAGCTTGTCCCGGTAGGTTACTGCTTGGGGCAGTGCAGTAACTTCGGCATGGATGCTTTAGCACATGACTGGCCAGGACATCTAAGCAAGTATGTGTTCCCCCAGTGAGCCCACAGGTTCTGTGCAAGGTCAGGGAGGAGCAACACCACCCCATTCTGGACCAACCAGACCTGGTTCTCAGAGCTCATGCTCCTGATAGCGGCTCCCCCTGGCGCATTCCCCTGAGCCAGGACCTTCTCACTCAGGGGCAGGGCACACTCAGGCACCCCAGACCAGACCTCTGGAATCTCCACATCTGGCCTCTGGATGCAACACGGAGGACTCATTGTAGAGCCCCCTTCACCAGGTAGCTCTATGAAATGGTGTCTTTTCGCAGACTGGTGCTCCTCCCATCAGGAGGACCCACAGAAGTGCCAGATCAGCATTGTACTGTCTTTCTTCCAAGTGCTCCTGGAGACATGTCTGTCTCCCTCCACTCTTAAGCAGAAATGTGGTGACCATTTCTGCTCACAATGACACCATTGGGGGTAGTTCATGGGACGGCATGACCTGGTTGCAAGGTTCCTTAGAGGCGACAGGAAGTTGAATCCCCCTAGGCCTCATCTCATCCCCCTGGTCTTGGAGGGCCTAAGGAGGGCCCTTTTTGAGCCACTAGAAAAATCTGAAGGCTCTTCTAGTAGTGCTGACGTTCATCAAGAGTGTTGGGGATCTGCAGGCCTTTTCTGTGGCTAGTGACTGTCTGGAGTTTGGGCCAGGCTTTTACAACTTCCGCGTGGACCCAGTCGCAACCCATGTACTGCGGGTAATTATACAGCAGCCAGGTGAGTGTATCGCAGGATATTATGTTTCTACCACATGACACTTTGCCAATATGATGTGGTCTCTGTAGTGTTCCCCTCATCAACAGTGCCCCAGCTTCTGCTCAGCGACTGGCCACCGCATAAGCCTTATTGGTAAGTGCCCACTCCCTTCTATGCCAGGAGGCACCTTACACATAAGCTGGAATGTTATGACGAAGCTGAAGCACTCAGGACAAGGCACATGACAGCTTGCCCAAGTCTGCTCCACTTATCTTGTAGTACATTTCAGTTCCTGTGCCGCTTCAGTAGGGACCCCTAATGTTGTCCTCAACACAACATCAAGTGACTGACAGAAAGACATCTTGGTTATGTATCCAACCCTTGTTCCCTGACAGAGGGAACAAGATGTTGTGTCCCTCATGCCACAGCACTGAACTGTACCGCTGTGGGTCATGACACATCTTTGACTCCTCAGCACAATATCTGAGTGAGTGTTGCATGCCAACCCACTTATAAACACGGATATCCAAGGTGGAGACTGACAGGCAACTGAGACGTTTTTACAGTTCAGTATGAACTGTCCATGTAATATAAAGATTCTTCTGTTTTCACTGATAAAATAACAGTATGCAGATTTGAAACAACATGAGGGTGGATAAACATAATTGTCAGTTCTGGGTGAACTGTTCCTTTCTGTCTTTCTCCTTTCCTGTCTTTCACACAGTCACAACAGTCACAAACTTGTCAACCATGCACACGTTAAAGATTGAAGTTAGTTATTCTTTTTTGATATTTCAATGTTTGTACACAACTTTGTTCACACAGACAACAAACAACAGGTTGTCCCACTGCCTCACCCCTTTAGTCATGCTCATCCTTCTCTTCATTTCTTTTTCTTTCACTGCAATTGGTTTTTAAAAAACTTGAATACACCTACAATAGATTTTAAACAAGCACACTAGATTTGTCTATAATCTGGGGCTTAATATCATAGAAATATGTGTTGGCTTCAAATCTATCAGATATCTTACAGTCACAACAATAATACATTTTATTTTTCATTGTCAAATCTTATCTCAGATCTGCATGAACAAATTGTCAGGGTCCTGGCGTCCTGTTTTGTATTTCTCTAGATTATCTTGCCAGGATCCTGACATCCCCTGTGTTTTGTGTCAGAGCATGTTGTTTGGATCCTGACTCCTCCTAGTCTTGGTTCTTGTTTTCTAGAGTCAGTATCTGAACTCATGCTCTGGGTCCTTGTTTTGTGTGGAAGCACATGGCCTCTGTTTGGTTTATATTCGCCATGTGCTCTCCGGTCGTGCGTCTTTTAAATGTTTTACCAGTTAAGAAGAACAGCTGAGTTTCATCCCTCAATGTGAGCATAAGTATTGGGACAGTTGGCTCACAGTTGTGTTTGTAAGTAATGTTACATTATTTGTTCACATTAAAAGCAGGGAATGAGTAGTATCAGTTCTGTCTATTGCTTCTCCAGTCTGAGTCTTGCATTCAGTGAGAACACACATAAGCAAAGGTAAATATGAGGGAGCTGACTGATAGAAAAATAAAAAATGTGACATTCTGTACATTTGCCTCATATTTATTGTTAATTATAAAAGATTTTTTCATTACTGTTCCAGTACTTGGAGGGCACTGTAAACTTGTAACTATTTCACTCTTATAAATTTCCCCAGTGGACAGACATGCAGTCAGAGGTGTGCATTCTCCTGTCAAATCCCCAGTGCCAAAGACAGTCAGCCCTATCACTGCCCCCCTGATGCCTCTCCCCAACCTGCAGAAACTGCCCCAGTGCACACGTTGTGCCAACAGTATTGTGTGAGTATATCCAACACTTTTCCATTCTTAAAAAGAGATTTCTCAACTACATGCCAGCATGACTTTAAAAAATTGAGCAGACAGTGTTATAATGTAAGTATAACGTAAGTTATAATGAATGTAACATATGGAACAGACACTGTTAAATAAAGTGTTCCCAAAAGATTAGTTGTTTTTGTTACATATTTTAGTAAGGGACACAAAGAAAACACGTATTAGTTTTTTTAAAATGACAATTATTGTGCTGCTTATAATTTGCCTGTATATTAATAATCCACAAAGAGCACTGAAAGTCTTTGTCATAAGAACCAATTAAATTAATTTCGGTACATTGGTCTTTTTGGCTATTTTTTGCCTCTGTGCTCTTTACAAAAGGCACGTACTCAAATGCAGATTTACTAATATGTATCTGATAATACATACAATTACAATACAACAGTGCCTCTAAACCATTCACCACACTCCAATAGTCCCACATTCACAGAACATGATGTAATTGCCAGATGAATATATACCATGTATATACCTACCTTCTATGTAATATATACATATAATACATATCACCTTTATTCTAATATGCACTCTACACAGTGTTAAGTACAGGTTTAGTATTATACAGTTTCATTTCTTTTTTACTTCAAAAGCACATTTGACTCAATTATCAAAAAATCAATTACTGTTTGTAATTACCAGATTATGGAAATATGATTGTAAAGTGACAGTACAATTCCAGCAGTAATATTTAATAAGTAATATTTAAGAACTGTCTGAACTGTCTGACAGGGGAACCGTTGTGAAGGCCAGAGATAAACTCTATCATCCCGACTGCTTTATATGTTATGACTGTGGGCTCAATCTAAAGCAGAGAGGATATTTCTTCATTGATGAAAATCTGTATTGTGAGACCCACGCAAAGGCCCGTGTGCAGCCACCTGAGGGTTATGATGTGGTGGCCGTCTACCCAAACTCCAAAGTGGAATTGGTCTGAACACACACACACACACACACAGAACTTTCCATTGAGGAGTCAATCCTGCACTCCACGTGGAAATGAGAATAGCAGACAGAACCTTCTCTTGGAATTATTTTTACTTTTTTTTAATCTGCTGTTTTCATTGTGCTCAAATGAGATGTTTTCTACATCAGCTTCACCTTTTTCTACATCAGAAAATCACATTTCCCTAGAAAATCACATGAGGGTACAAGAATTCTGTTTGCATGTGCCAATTACAAAATCCAATATCATCTGTTCCATAAACGAAGATAGGAATACTATGTCCATTTAAGTGCTTGGCAGATTATTTAACTGACCTTTAAGCTTACTAATGTGTTAAACATATGGAAATCCACAAATCCAAACACTGCGCTTTTGACTACAAAACTTGATTTTTATATCTAATTACGAAATTTTGTAATGCAATACACATTGGTTACATTTTTAGCATTGCCACAATGTGATGAACACACTGTCTTCAACACTGTGTTCTAGTGTTTCTAGTGTTACTCCACAAAAAGCCTAACTAGATGTAGTTGGTTTAGATGGTTGCTTCAGTTCTAAAAAAACAGGTGAAAGATTACTACAATAAAGGTATGCTTTTTTTATTATTTTTTGCTTTTGTTTACTGCCGAGACCTAAATGATTGTAAATTCTGTAAAAATTACAAATGTTTGATTTTGTAGTTTCTTATGGGTAATATGTATGCTTGTTTCATATCATCATGATTCTACTTTTAATTTTGATTGACGAAGACACAAGGAGACTTGCTGTAAATAATGCTAACAGATTATTTCAGATTAGTTAATTTAACAGTTTTGGGGAATGCAACAATGAATACATAAAATAAATTATTGTTTATTTCTTATATCAGAATTTTACAATATTTCTTTAAGGTTCAGTTCACCCAACATTTAAATTTTGTTCATGTACCCATGTCACCTGTGTTATTGTAAACCCAAACATGGTATTTTCTTTTCTCCACAGATCACAAACAGCTGCAACTCCAATGTTTTTTGGTTAAAATGAACAAAAATCAGTTAACGAGCAAGTACGACAGATCAGTGTTCATAATGCTTTCCTGAACCTGATTTACAATGATAAATTGTAATGATGATTTATAATTTGAGCTTTCATCTTGGAGCATGGTTGTTCTTACAGCAGTTGTTAAACTTGCCATCTATGTTAAGAAAATAACTCAGTAAGTAACTTGCAGTTTTGTGTTTGAAACAGAGGTGGTGATAGAGAGGCAAAAGTTATGGATTGCAGCTTTAAGAAATGATTTTCCATTCAATGAAACTGGATAGTGACCAGGGACTGTGAAGCTCCAGAAATGACAACATCATAAAAGTACTAAAACAGTCCAAATGACTTATTTCATAGCTAAGTGTCAGGAACAGGTCAAATGTTTTATATACTGAGACTGTCCCTGACAGCTCTTACATTTCAATAACAACTTATAACTGGGCCTCAAGAAAGTTTGTAATATAAACAATTCTTAAAACGTCTTCTCTAAACGTCTTGCTTAACTGTGTTTCACACAAGGAAAATAAATCATACCAGTCTGAAACAATGTGAAGTTGAGCAAATGATAACTGAATTTAGATTTTGTCTAAACTGTTCCTTTAAAAAAACTTTTATGGTATATCTTTTCACATGAGGGGCAGAAGTCAAATAAAGAAAATTAAACAAGCAGAACAGCATTCTGTGTGTTACTGTGGCCCATTCTGTCACACTGTTTCTAGCAGAACACTCAAATGCTGTAGATGCATTTGAACACTGCTGTCCAATGGTGTTTTTCCTTCTATGAAAACAAACCCTACAAGAGTGACTATTCAACATTAAAATCTTTCACCTCAGGGCACGTATGAAATGAAGACAAGTACTTTAAAATACACAGTGTTAATATTTAACAAAACCTCAGTCTCCATTAAAATCACCAAGTTTGACTTGTGGATGTTTATGCACATTATTCAGTTTTTTATATAGCACTTTTTATAATGTTGCATTGTTTCAAGGCATCTTTGCATATATTGAAAACACAGAAAACAGAAAAATTATCAAACATGTATAACAGAATACAGAATACAAGGTATTATTGCAAATTTATATTGTTCATTATAAAATGTATATTAATAAAACTATTTAGGGGTAAAATTGTGGTTGGTTTATATATAAGTTGACCGATGAGTACAACACGCTTGGACCATTTGAATAAATGGACATGCCTTACAAATACCTGTCATTATGTGCAAATCTGTGTGGTATAATGGTGGACTGTATACAGTAGCCAGTAGAAATGACAAACTCGATTTATCATTTACACCAGATGAAGTTATATTGATCACCATTTAGCTTCAGAAGAGTTCAGAGGATCTGAAATCAGATCTTTGGATAACTGTAAAAATATTCTTATAAAGTGCAGCAACATTTCCCCCTTTACCTTTTGGATGAGGTTCATGCTTATAACATTATTTTGGGGATTTACTTATTTAATGTCATGTAATCGTCTCATTTTAGCCAAGTTTCTGTCAAACAGAGCACATCTAGGTTATGATCTGTGATCATATCATTAACAAAAAGTGCTTTTGTAGAGAGAGATCTAATATTCAACAAACCAAGCCTTATTGTTTGTCTGTATTAGTTTAACATTTATTAAATTTGTTTACAAGGTTTTTTGTATTTACCAGTCATGGGGACAGACACAGTCTCCATATTGATATTTGGGTGATTCTATGTGTTGTAGATGATCTGTCTTCTGTGACGTGAGAGCAGTGACATGTAGCAAACGGTTGATTAAGCCAGTCTGTCTGCTTCCTGACCTGGGCCCCAGTTAGTCAAGTATTAGTAGTATTAATAACAAGACTATGTGCCAGATTTCTAGATAGAAGTGTAGCACCCCCCAAAAAAATGCTTCAGCAGAGACATCACAATATATAATCAGAGGTATCAGACTGTAGAAAAAACTGCAGGAATGAAACAGCATTTACACTGCAATGATTCAATACACGTTTATATTTTTGAAACTACAGGCAATAAATATGAATAAATATTTTTAGAGTTATATTTATAACATTTATATAAAAATGTTTCAGAACAATTGTTCACTACTTCCAACCATATAACATCAGCTGCGTTTGGAGGGATCTCATCATCTCTAGCATACCAAAATCGGAGCATTAAATTCAGCTGAAATTCGTTCCCCCCTGTAAAGGACCCACTAGTTTAAATAGTCTTGGTAATCTCTTGGTAATGGCTTCCCCAGGTATTGGAACAATTAAACAATTTCTGGAACCTGGAAGTTTCTGACATATAATGCAATCTCCTAAAAGGGCAGATGTCATTCATGTATTGTCACCAGGAATTTTCACTTGCTGTTATCAGTAATGGATCATTAACTAGAGAGCTGAGTTCCCCCAGGACATTTAATAGTCAAAATTATTGTGATGATAAACACCATTTTATACTAGTTGGATTTAACTCAACATGTATGAACTGGCCCATATGAGAGATAAAATCACAATCACAGTCACTACTAATTATATCAATAACGTAATGGAATGTCCTTTGGTCAATACTGAACTGTTGTTTCTTTCCAGATCAACACTGATCCTATGTAAAATAAACAAGATGTTGCATGCCACACTAGGACACATGAATTGATGTTCTGTACAAATAACTTCCTTTGGTGAATTGTATGGTTAGGTTAGGTACTGGGTAAACTTGACAATGTTTCGAGATCAGCAGATCACATGTGAATGGTCTTTGTGGCAGAACTTTTATGCCCATGTCACTAGTTGGCTGTCAGCTTCACTGAGATGTTTAAACACAGTTGGCATGTGCTCAGGCTCTGTAAAACAGGAAAAAAACATAAAATAGTGCAACAGTAAGTTGAAAAGGTAAGTTAATGTTTCTGCCTTCCATTATTAGTCTTTAAACTGTGAAGTGTTAGTGAGTAAGCTAATGGAGGCAGTAAGTGAGTAGATTTCTTCACTCGAGGGATTGGCCTTCCCCTCCCTAAAGGAGGAAGTTCTTTCCCTAAGCTCTTACTCTACCAGGTCTGCATCAACACTTGACAGCACGACAATGTGAGCTGTGTATCCAGTTGGTCTTACCCTGCACTTTAACTGCTGTAGGCATGATTAGGAGAATTTAGTAAGGTCCTTCCCATTTAGGATCTCACTTGCTGCTCCTTTAACCTCCTCTAACAGAGGTCAGATCAGTCACTTTCAGCTGATTTATGGTTACTGTTTGTTGTGACTGTGGTTGAGCCAACGCTACGGCCTTAGCTGCTAGATCTACTCTTTTGTTTCCTTTTTCTTGTGTCGTGTCACCCTTGGTGTGTGCTTTAACCTTGAAAACTGCTACCACTGCAGGTAGATTGAGTGCATCGAGCATCTCTGTGACTTCCTTCTGGTTTAGTATTGGTGTGTTGTTTCCCTCAGCCTTCCATATTTGCCCAAAATCATGCACCAACCCAAAGGCATATCTGCTGTCTGTGTAAATGTTACATCTCTTTTCCTTAGCTATTTTGCAAGCCTTAATGAGTGCAATCAGATCTGCCACTTGTGCTGTGGCGTTATATGGCAGTCTAGCTGCTTTTAAAACTTGATGCTCATCCACTATAGCATAAGATGCACTTCTCACCCTGTCCACAATTTGTGAAGAGTCATCTACATACAGTGTCATGTCTGAATCAGAGATTGGGTTAGGGTTAGGGTCATCTCATCTTGTTGCCATAACTCAGGTTTGCCACATACACATCACTCATCCTTTTTCTCCATTAGTTTCAACATCTGTTTCCCCTGTAGAAACATATGCTACATTTTCTACTGATATTTTGCGGAGTGGGATGTGTGGTTGCTCTAACATGTACAACATCTTGACCAGTGTGGTAAAGTGTGACTCTTCCCATGGAAAGCATGGCCAACATTTTGTGTTTACAGTGAAAAATCAAACTGTTGTCCAATACTATGGGTGCAGTACTAATGACAGCCTGAGAGACTGCCTCAAGGGCTCTCACACATAGTGTGAAGCCTTTAGCCACACTATCCAGGGCAGAGCTATAATAACCTACAGGTTTAAGTGCCCCATTGTTGACAGAGGACGGAGGACATTTAACCTTGCTTCTCTCATAATCAGCCGCTTTCAGGCAGGCAAGGGCAGGTGCATTTCAATCCATGTTTTAGTTGCTCAAGTGCAATTGTACAACTTGGCAAGGGTAGTAGGCCCTGAGCAGATATCACTTGTCCCAGATAAACAACTGAAGATTTTACGCATTGAGATTTGTTTCGACTTACGTGACCATCAGCATGCAACAAATCAAGCAACACTTCCATATCTTTCATGTGTGTATTCTTGTCAGTACTACAAATCAAAATGTTGCCTGTCTGTCACATTTGTCTAATGTTGCTTTTAGGGCCTGATAATAAACCTTCATAACCGACTGTTATGAAGCCCTTGTGAATCTATTCCATGTGTATTTCTTTGCCTATTGCATGTGAAACTGAACCAGTCCTGACAGGATTCATGAAGAGGCACTGACCAAAATCCATTGGATATGTCTATTACAGAAAAAATTGTAGCATCAGCTGGTACACAGGAGAAAATAGCAGAAGGATCAACTACCAACGGTTTCATTTAATCAACATATTTGTTCACTTCTCTGTAGTCAGTTGTCAGCCTCCATTTACTATTTGGTTTCTTTACAGGCCACATTGGTGAGTTGCTGCTAGGACGAAACAAGGACGTTTTTCAAATTATTCTCCGTTTTTTCAAATTTAACACTGCCTCAGCAGTGTACCTTCCTCTCCTTCTTTTCCCAACGTATACTGGGAAGTATTGGAGAAACATTACATTTACATTTACATTTATTCATTTAGCAGATGCTTTTATCCAAAGCGACTTACAAGTGCGGAATACAACAAGCGAGTCAACCTGAAGAGGCAACTAGACACAATAAGTGCTCACAATACAAGTTTCAGACATTGCTCAGAGTATCATATGCTACAACAAGGGAGAGATGTAAAGGGAAGAGGGATAGGAAATGAAGGGAAAGGAAATAAAGGGAAAGGATTTTTTTTATGATGAGGTTAAGTGCTCACAAAACTTTACCAGTGAATCACACAGGACTTATTTTTATGAGGCCAAACTCTCTATGAGGAGTCAATCTAGCAAGGTGCTCTGGGTACACCTTTTTTCAATGAGGATGACCTGTCTCAGCCAAATTAATGTGTTCCCCTGCAGCTGCATGATAGTTTACACAGTATGTCAAGGCCTGTGAGAGCAGGCTGCATACTGTGTAATTGACTGTATTGACTTGCATACCCGACCCATGTATTGACTGCATACCCGACCCATACTGCAGTCAATACATCCGTATCCTCAATGGTTATCATAATAGGTGTGTTTTTTCTCAGTATAACTTTACTCATAGCACTGTCCACTCTGATAGTTTCTCCTGTGTAACAGAAAATATCATAATAATTATTATCAGGTATTATCATAACCTCAGCTCCTGTGTCAATTTAAAAAATAATTTTATGTGGCCACTCTTCCCACTCATTACCTATGTGGTTATGCCATAGTCACTCAACAGAGGAAGATTTTAAGTATTGATGCTAGTGATCTGTTAGGGCCAAAGATGGCAGGATTGCCTTGCCAAAATCATCTCTCGTTGTTTTAACAAGGCATTATCATGGTATATCATACAACAGCGCACCCAAAGTGACACAAACAACTAAGCATCTCTATTGTATACCAGACATATCACGGGTGGTCAGATTGATTACTGACTCCTGCATGATATGTGCAAAAATCAACCCACACAAAAAGGCATCCCATGATGCTTTACCTTTTCCAGAGGCACCATTTTCAACATCTACAGATACATTTCACCCACATGCCTGTGGCAGGAACTTTGAAATACATGTTGAGCATTGTAGACAGGTTTTCAAAGTGGCCAGAGATTTTTGCATGTGCCAAAAAAAATGCAAAAATTGTGGTCAAAATACTGACAAAAGAAGTAATTCCTCGTTTTGGCATACCAACAGTGATCGAAAACGATAATGGCATGCTGTTTATTTCCAAAATGACCAAGTATCTGGCAAAAGCCCTAGCTATAGACTGGCACTACAACATTCCCTATTACCCACAGCTGTCTGGGGTGGTTGAGTGAATAAACCTCACTCAACCACCCCAGAAAAAAATAAAATAAAATATTATTTTGTGAATAAAAGTCACAAAAGCTTGCTTAGACACAGGCAAAAAGTGGTCAGACGTGTTACCAGCCATATCAGCAGAATTAAGAATGACCCCATCCTCAACAACAAAGTACTCACCATTTGAAGTGTTGATAGGTAGGTCTTTCCCAACCCTCTGGGTCAAAGGCTGCACATGCATGTTTTGCCTAGGTGACATGGAGGTGATTCTGGATGACTATGTGACCTCCCTAACTGACAAACTGAATTCTGTATGTGCTGATGTCTCTCTCTCCCTAATCCATCAGATAGCCCTACACATAACTTTGTTTCAGGCCAGCAGGTGTTCATTCGGAGCTTGAACTCTGTAAATGTGGGTGAACCAAAGTATCTAGGACCGGCAACGGTGCTTGCACTGACAAGAACTGGAGTGCTCACCGTCCATCAGCCACAGTGGATTCATGCATCCAGATTGAAACATTCACTGACATCTGCATCACTGATTGACACTGTAAGGCCTAAGAAGCTTGCCCAGGGCGTGTGCTAGAGCATAAATACAGGGGCATGTGCTGATGGAAGAACTGCAACCTGTTAGTGGATGTGGGGGTCACCCGTCAGCGAGATAGGGATAGTCACCTCTGAGTTCTGTTGGTGACGCAATTGTAGTTACCTCTAGGTTGTGTCAAGGCCAAAAATCCTCTGATCTTTATATTATATTATTCTGTTCATTTCTGTACACTGTTTATGCAGCTTGCTCATACGTAACAGGTACTGTATAGCACAAAAACAGCCTTTGCATATTTCAGACCTTTTTGTATACCAATAGTGAGTGAAGACACCGGTAATTCATGAATGACAAAGAGAGTCAAGAGTCAAGATTTATTTGTCACATACAAGTTATATAGAATACAACAAGTAGTGAAATGTGAATCTGAATGCTCCGTTAGACTGTGAGATATATATTTAAAAAAATGCTGAAAAAGTATCTGGCAAAAGCCCTAGCTGTAGACTGGCACTACAACATTCCCTATTACCCACAGTTGCCTGGGGTGGTTGAGTGAAGTGGCCAACTGTTAGATTAAAAGTGTCTCACTCACATCTTGCGTTATTGCAATACTAGTCCGTTATTTGAAAGTGACATATTTGTCAGATATGGTGACCCATACCCGAAATGTGATCTCTGCATGTAACCCATCACTGGTGAGGAGTGAACACACACTGCAAGTCATAAACACACACACCCGGAGCAGTGGCTTTTTGTTAATAATATAATCACCGATTATAACCTAGATGTGCTCTGCTTGACAGAAACATGTCTTAAACGAGACAGTACATTAAATGACTCTATCCCCCAAAATTACTGCTGTAAGCATAAGCCTCATCCAAATAGCAAAGGGGAGGTGTTGCTGCACTTTATAGAAATACTATTGCAGTTACCCAGAGATCTAATTTCAGATCTCTGGGTAACTGCAACCCTAACCCTAACCCTAACTCTTTTCAAGTAATGGTGCTCAATTTAACTTTATCTGGGGAAAATAATAAACAGAGTTTGTCATTTCTACTGGCTACTGTCTAAAGGCCACCAGGGTACCACACAGACTTTTCTTTAAAGATTTTCTCACTTTTTATCAGTAGTAGTACTGGCCACAGATCAAGTCTTAATTGTTGGTGATTTTAACATCCACGTGGATAATGAAAAGGATGCATTGGGTTGGCTTTTAAAAATGTTGAATTTTATCAGTGTCTCACAACACGTGTCAGGACCCACTCATTGTCATAATAATAATTTAGATTTAAAACTGTCCTATGTTGTAAATGTTGAATATTAATGTAAATGACATTAATATTCTGCAGCAGAGCGAAGACAGATCATTATTTGGTGTCCTGTATAATACACTTTCCTATAGTTGCAAAATCAGCTTCTTGCTACAAATACAGTAGAATGACAACAGAAAATGTTAACTCCCTTTTCTTTAACACCTTAGACAAAGTTGTTCCTCTGTGGTTAAAAAAGATAAAGGACAGCAGCCCAACGCCTTGGTATAACGAGCATACCCACACCCTAAAAAGAGCAGCCCAGAAAATGTAGCACAATTGGAAGCATCCAAAATTGGAGGTATTTCGTACAGCATGGAAGGTGTAACAGGTGCTCCACCTCCTCCGTGCCACCAGAGGGAACCCTTACTGGAATACTAACCAGTGTTTATTACAATTGGACTACATTACCCACAGTGCTTCTTACCTGTGATATTCGAATGATATGTGACAAATGATATTCGACCCTGCCTGTCTGACTACGATTAATAAATGCTGCAAATGGATCCTCGTGTGACTAGTTCATCATTACAGAAGACTTCAGGAAACTACGATCCAGCATCTCTCAGCTGACCACAGAGCTATCTAATCAGGCTACCCAGCTGGCGGCACATCATCATCAGCTGAATCATTTAACCACTCCAGCACTAATAGTTTCGGGGGCAGCTGGAAATTTCACTTCCCACGAGTTCGCTCTGCATTATAACATTTCTCTAATCCCCTGTGACTCAGCCAGGGCAGTGGAGGCACTAGACGGATGACCTCTCGGTAAGGGGCATCCAGCATATAACCAAGAGGGTCACGTTGCAAGTAGGAGCACTACACACAGAGGAGATTCAGTTCTACGTTATTTCATCACCTTATCATCCACTAGTTCTTAGATTGCCATGGTTATGTACACATAACCCTGTGACCTCTTGGAAAGAGGGTCAAATCACAAAATGGGGCTCATCCTGTTGTGACTGTTGTCTAGCTAACGTTTCTTGTCTATCCCTTCATCAAGCTTTTAAGGATGAGGTTCCTGCAATCGTTTCAACCTTCCCTAAAGAATAAGCTGACTTAGTGGAGGTATTCAGCAAGAGAGCCTTTTAACTCCCTCCACATAGATCCACAGACTGTGCAATTGATTTAATCCTAGGGGCAGCTCTACCCAAAGGAAGAATCTTTCCTCTGTCTCAACCAAAATCAGAAGCTATGAGAACTTACATTTAGGAGGAACTGGCCAAAGGGTTCATTCGTCCCTCAAGTTCACCTGTGGCAGTGGGGTTTTTCTTCGTCAAAAAGAAGGATGGAAGTCTACGACCCTGCATTGATTATCGAGGCTTAAATGATATCACTGTCAAGTTCCGCTATCCACTCCCCCTGGTTCCTGCCGCTTTAGAACAGCTCCGCAAGGCAAAGTACTATACAAAGTTGGATTTGTGCAGTGCCTATAATCTGGTTCACATACGCAAGGGGGATGAGTGGAAAACAGTTATCTCAACCACCAGCGGACATTACAAGTACCTGGTGATGCCTTTCGGTCTGGCTAACAGCCCTTCTGTGTTCCAGTCTTTTATGAACAACGTCTACAGGGACATGCTTGAGAAGTGGGTGATCATATATATCATGATATCCTGATTTATTCCAACATGCTGGAAGAACACACACATGTCAGAGCTGTTCTCAAACGATTCGTTCAGCATCAGCTCTTTGCTAAAGAAGAGAAGTGTAAATTCCATTGCACCAGCACTTCATTTCTAGGATACATAATCAGCCAAGAGGGGGTCGCCATGGATGAATGTAAAGTGAGTGCTGTGTCTGAATGGCCACGACCACGCACAGATGATCGAGGGATCATCACATCCATTTACTGTATTAACTGATCACAAGAACCTTGAATACTTAGCTCTGCTAAACGTTTGAACCCAAGACAGGCTAGATGGGCATTATTTTTCACTCAATTCAACTTCACTGTTACCTATCGTCTAGGATCTAAGAATACCAAAGCAGATGCACTTTCTCACCAGACCGACGAAACTCCTCCTTCAATGACCCCAGAGAATATCATTCCAGTAAGACTCTAAGTCGCTCCTGTGCAATGGGATACAATTACTGAGATTAACCAGGCTAATAGCCAAGATCCTCCACCCTCTGAATGTCCTGATAACCTCATCTTCATTCCTAAACCCCTTCAAAAACGCCTTTTAACTCAGATCCATAAATCGCCCAGCTCAGGTCATCCGGGTATCACATAAACCATTCATCTTCTACAGAACCGATTTTGGTGGCCTACCTTATCTTCCAAAACCACAACATTTATAAAGAATTGTACCATTTGTCAGACCTCCAAAACACCTAGACAGCTTCCAGCAGGCCTCCTACAGCCTTTACCCACACCTTAGCGTCCTTGGTCCCACATAGCCATTGATTTCATTACTGATCTTCCTAATTCCCAAGGAAACACTACTATACTCACCATAGTAGATTGGTGTTGGGATATGTCCGAAAACTTAATAAACTGGCTGTAACCACAACTTGATCTCAGGGAACTAGTAAATTACAGACCCATCTCAAATTTACCTTTTATTTTAAAAATACTGGAAAAGGTGGTGTCTTCACAGATATGTTTATTTCTGGAAAGAACAGCTATCTGCAAAAATTTCCAGTCAGGATTCAGAACATATAGTACAGAGACTGCTCTTATTAGAGTGACAATCTAGAGTGCATAAATTCACCAAATTAACAGAATGCATAGTCAATTTCAAAACTTGGATGACTAGCAACTTTCTACTACCAAATTCAGGCAAAATAGAAGTTTTAGTTATTGGACCAAACTCTTGCACACAGAACAACCTAGAACACTGTCTTATTCTTGATGGATGCTCTATAAAGCCTGCTTCATTAGCTAAGAATCTGAGTGTCATTTTTGATAGCAATTCGTCCTTTGAAAACCACATTTCCAATATTTGTAAAACTGCATTTTTCCATCTTAACGATATATCAAAACTACAACACATGCTCTTTATGCAAATACTGAAAATTCATAATTCATGCACCCAAGACATCAAGACTTGATTACTGCAACGTCATACTAGGTGGCTACCCTGCAGGATTAATGCAAAAACTCCAGCTAGTTCAAAATGCTGCAGTCAGAGTTCTCACGAGAATGAAGTATGACTATATTAGCCCAGTTTTGGCAACACTTCGGTGGCATTGTATAAATGTCAACATTTTGCTGATTACTAACAAGGCTCTGAATGGTTTCACTCCTCAATACCTGAGCGAGCTCCTCTATTACAGTCCTTCACGTTCACAGTGATTTGAAAATTCTAGCCAATTCATACCCAGAATTTCAAAATCAAGTGCAGGTGGTAGATCCTTTTCATATTTGGCACCCAAACTCTGGAAGTCTTCCTAGTTTTGTCCGGGAGGCAGATACATTATGTCAGTTTAAAGATCCACCTCTTTAATCTAGTCTACACAGTCCTATGGATTTATTACTCAGATTCCTTAAGGGATTGTTAGTCTGCATTAATTAGGTAAACTGGAATCGAGGACACTTCCCATAAGAACAGATGTACTGGTTCCACAATAATTCTCTTTCATTTCCCCAAGGTCCTGTAGTCAGCTGGATCCAAACTTTATCGAGACCAGATGGTGTCAAGATGGGATGACCCGAGACAGATCAATGGGAATATGATGGACTTTTTTATTAAACGTCCTATTATCTACTTACCTACCGCCAGCCTAGTTAGATTCTATAATTTTGTTTCCTGCCTAGTCATAGTAGTGTGATGTTCTAGCTGCAATTAGTAACATTATGATAGCAAAATTATGTAATTACACTCCTAAAGACTTACTATTTTGCTTTTTCTTTGTCTCTCATGCTTTTTCATTATGTAATGGTCAGAGTTTATTGTATTAATGCAAATATTAACATCCTAAAATTATTGCCCATATATCCCATAAAATGAAATTTTCTTTCTATGCCTCATAGTCTCTCTCATAGACCACTGAGGTACGTGCCTTCGCACGTAATGAAAGGTATTTCTAATGCACGTCCAATTTCTCAAATGATCCAAATGTGTCATGGAGCCAGCCACACCCTTCCACACCAGACATCACAACTCCACCCACTTATTCCCTCTCACCTACTGATACCCATCGTAGTGGTTTAACGTAACATACCCAGACCTATTACGTCAGACATCATTGGATTTCTGGATATACGTTATCAGAGGATGAAGTTCTCAAAATAGTCAAATATCAGTCGATATATTGGTGTATAACTACAAAAATAGTTTTTGACTTAATTTTAAGTCATCCTGAGGCCCCTGGTTGACAAATACAGCACTAAAATGCCACTTCTGTTAATTGCCCATTTTGACACATCAAAATTGTGTAAATGGATTTACCAACACATGTAATCTGTCTTAATCAAGAGCTACAAATATTGATGCTATCACTACAGGCATCTTTTACAAGCATTTAGCCCACATGGTTCTGGGAAGCCTGTGTTCTGTTGGCTGTGAACAAATCCTTGCCAGAGACCATCAGATGACCACAATCTGAATGCAACAGATACAGACCAGACATTAGAAACACCATTAAAATAATTCAGTTTTGCATAGTTGTTAACTGGTGTACTGAAGTTTGTGCACTTAAACTGAAGTTACTGAAAAATAGGTATGGGGTGTATAAAATATTACAATGATACAAAGGGGAAGTTCCCTGATATTTGTTTACATCGGTAAAATCAGCTTCTATTTTATTTAAACTAATTGGATATGAGATTTATCAGTCTGAATTGTTGGAAAAGCTTAATGTTTGTTACATACATTGCCACTACTAGTAATAGTTCTAAATAGTAATTTTTGAAGTCCTTGTTCTGTTACATGAAACTGCGTTCAGACTGAATTGGTTTGGTGTACTTGTGTATTCAGTGCTTCATCTTATCATCAGATGTTGATCTTGGACCCAGAAACTGAAATTTCAGGAAACACCAACTTCAAAATTTCAATCAAAATTTAACCTTGTCATCCTTAAGAAAACAGAGAAACCTGCAATTTTGTTTTAAAGAGAGATGGCGACAAAGGCAAAAGTTACAGACTGCAGCTTTATAGGCAGGGTAGGTGATATTTTTCCAAAAACATTTTTGTTATGCTCTCTATGTTCTGATAACAATTACTGTTGTCAAGTGTTCTAAAAATAGTTATAAATAAATCTTCTGTGGAGGGCACAGGACCATGAAATACCCAATCATTGAACTGGGTCAGTGTCTCACTTGCCTGTCAAACTATGTATGTGTTCATATGTTAGAGGCATGGTTTTGGAGAGCACTCTGAATAGAGGCCAGGATCTTATGCTTTTAAAGCTAGGTTGCTGTTGATAGCCTCTCCAAAATTTCTAACCCCCCTTTAACTCATGTACAGGTTACATGAGTTAAAGGGGGGTAACAGAGCAAATGTTACTGTATTTGCTCATACTGTAATGTGTAACCGAAAAATCTTAAATCTTGAGAATGTGACATTTCAAAACCTGAATTGCATATTTTACAGGACTGTTGGTAACAGTCAGTAACAGGAAGTTGAACACAAAAAAATGGACAGTTTACATAAAAAGGTTTCATTTTGTGTGTTCAGATTACAACTCTCATTCCCTATCTATAACAAAAACAAAAAATACATGAAAACACCCATATAATGAGTATCATTTGAAAAGTACAATATTTAAAAAAATAAATGAATGCCTCCTGAATGACATAACCATTAAGAAGCTGCAGCACATTGATCTTGATCAATTTGCTGTCGACCAATCACGGATGACAGTCTTCTCTCAAAGAGCACCAGTGTTCACTCTGACACATCAGCATCCTTTGACTTTTTTTTCTTCTTCTTCCTCTTGGTGCTTTCTGGAACCTGCAACAGAAATGTCAGTACATTAAAAATGACTCTGAAGAATACAACACGGGTGTTTAGAGATGTTTCTAAATGTCTTAAGACACTCTTGGATTATTAGATAGATTATAAAATGAGCATCATCTGATTATGAATTGACAGAGGTCAAAGGTCACCTGAGCTTCTTCCTTTGCTTCAGCATCTTCAGGAGTCTCCATCACTATCTGATTTAATGTCTTCTCTTTCTTTCTCTTTTCTTTTTTCAGCTCCTCTTCCACCTTTGGCATAGCAGCAATGTCATTCTCACTGCCGCTGTCATCTCTCTTCCTCTGCACAAACAATAAATCCTGTTCAGAATCCACCACAAACATCAGAAACATGCTTCAGAAAGATGCCTGACCTTCCCTCCTGTATGAATCTCCTCCACCTTCTGTGCTTTAAGAGTGCTGCAAAACAAACAAACAAACAAACATCAAACCTTCTGACAAACTCCACCAAAGAGCTTAAAAGAGAAACTGTCCACAAACAGTAGATGTTTGAGAACATCTGTGTTTTATTCAGAATCTCAAAGTCATCTGACTGATCAACATAAAGATTCATCTGCTGCCCGAAAACCATCAATAAGACCAATTCATACATTTGAACACAATGACACTGGATTAAAAGAGACTGAGGAAAAATCAAGAACATTATCTGAGCTGACAGAATGGTCCTGTTGCTTAGTCGGTAGAGCATTTCTAGAGCATTATCAACACATATTGATTAAAAAGTGTAAACCCTAAATGCACTGCAAGTCACTTTGGATAAAAGCGTCTGCCAAATGCATAAATGTTAATTGTAAAACACAGCTCGAACTGGCCTGTCCAAACATACATGACATAGGTTCATAGCCCAACTAAGCAATAACAACCGTTCATGTAAATGTCCCATGTTTTACAACAGAAAAAACAAGTTTAGGTAAATAACTGAATGCGCAGTTGTGAGGGAAATGTGTGGTAAGATGACTGGGAGGTCCCTCTGAAGTCACCACAGACTCCACAGGGACAACTGCCTTCACCAGCGTCTGCAGTACCTGTAGTCCACATAGCTATCAGTCCATTCTGCAGGCGTGCTGCCATTGGGTTTGCCATGTTTGTCTAGAAGTCCTTTCTGAATCATCATCTTTTTCTGACTGGCCTGAAACACAATAAGACTGATTTCCTTAAACTGGGTCAATAACTACGTCAGTCTTGAAGTAAGTGTAGGAATTGGGGGGGGGGGGGGGTGATGGGCTGGGCGTCTTGACCTTAGGCCCAAGGCCCCACTTGCGTGGATATGTGTCTCTTTCCATAATGACCCTCTTGATTTTGGCAACCACCCCGTGATCACATGTGGATATCACGGCTGTGGTCATGAGAGCAATGGCTGGAACAGAAATCACAATCAGAATCTAGAAAAAGAACGGACGGACGGACGGGCGCGCACACGCACAGACACGCACAGACACGCACACGCACAGACACGCAGACACGCACAGACACGCACACGCGCAGACACGCACACGCGCAGACACGCACGCACACGCGCAGACACGCACACGCACACGCACAGACACGCACAGACACGCACAGACACGCACAGACACGCACAGACACGCACAGACACGCACAGACACGCACACACAGAGGGCTGATAAAACCTGGGACCACATCATGGGACTCTGAATGAAGCTGAGTGTAGCTAAGAGTCTGACATGTTACCTGTACAGATGACTTCTCCTTTGGTTGTTATGACAACAATTTCTTGATTCACCTCGATACCATCTTCATACCGCAGGACACCCGGTAACATGATCTTAGCACCGTAACATATAGCGTTCACCTGCACAAAAACTGGAGTTAGACCTTCCAATTCAAACACCTCAGAAACAGCCCTGCCCGCACTTTAAGTGTTAAAGTGTAAAGTGTTCATACAGCACTGTCCTTCATGACGATCCTCTTGTGAGAAACGAGGAGTTTCTCCAGGGGGAAGATTACCCTCCTCAGATATGTCTCATCTTTGTTGTGGTCAAACTGCCACTGAGCATCCAGCACGTCATGCATTGTTACCAGATTATCCTTCAGAAACACATGCGTCAGACCACAAAACACAAACACACTAATGTGAACAAACTCAGACATCTGAAACTAAATCACAGTCTATCTCCAATTTAAAGGAAAATTCCCCCACAGAATGAAAACTGTCAATTTACTCACCTTCATGCAATCCCAGATGTTTATGACTTTCTTCAGCTGAACATAGTTGTTAAATACCCCAACTCTTAGCAGTTTTATAATGGCTTTCATCAGAGTTCAGCATTTTAAAGCTTTAAAAAGCACATCTACAAAACTATCATTAATTCAAATATCTCCAGTAATACGTATCTTGTAAAGTAAAATATGTTTAAGATAAAGATTAATGCTTTTTGTGTATTTAGCAACTAATATGCCGCATTTGAATGAAACATGCTTTACATTCATGTCTTATTGGTTCTCTCGGCTATAAATTTAGTTATTAATGTAAATAAAGTTATTAATGTACTGCCATATTTGAATTAAGCACTTTGATCCTTTTGTTAACGTGGATACCCGTCATAATCACTAAACTCAAAATATTAATGCTTTTAGAAGGTTCAAAAAGCTGAACCCTGAATCAATCCCATTAAAAGCCGGGAAGAGCTGGGGTATACTATTTAACATAACTCTGATTGTGTTTGGCTAAGAAAGAGTAATTTCTTTTTGGAGTGGAGTTTTCCTTTAAACTTCAGGAGCAAAAATCACATCAGACATCCCCTGAAAAATCCCCACAAAAAACATGGTTTCACTACAATTCAAACAAAAACGTTATGGTAATCTGGTAATTATGGTAACCACAAACAGAATTTGCTAGACTTTGGGTGAACTATCCCTTTAAAGAAACCGTGGGAAAAACTTTGTACTGATGAGGAAACATATCCAGCACTTGATGCCCACATGAGCATAAGATTAACTGTGGGCTGAGGGTTGGTGAAGAGGTCAAATCACCACCACTTCATGACTTTGATTCACTCTGAGCCATTTCTGTACCAAAGATTCATTACCAACTCTGGGAGAACTGAACTCAACACTTTGCCTCTTCAGATACAAGCAAGCAGATTCTGAACGCACCTTTTCACCCAGAACACCTGATCGAACCCGTCGCAGTTCCTGCATCTGCCCACCAACGCCCAACAGCAGCCCCAGATGAACACACAGAGTCCTGATGTATGTGCCGGCCTCACAGCTGACCCAGAAAATCCCTGTAGATGGTTTGAGAGCACAGTGTCATTTTCAGCCTGCATCCTCACACACATTCTGCTGTACCGGCACAGTCAGTCTGACAAACAAAGAAAGTGCTCACATATCAATCTCAGTTCATATCAAATAGCATTTAACCCTGTTTACCTGCATAGTGACATACGAGCAAAACTACACATTCGACAAGTTAACTGTAGGAAAGAACATGTTTTTTATTGACTGGATCTTAAACAGTTCATGCAATTAAGTGAAACCAACAGACAAGCTCAAAGCTTTACTGTTAAAACACCATTCAATATCCTACACATCAGACAGAGGGAAAATCATTTCAGAGTTATATAAAAAGTTTGTTCTTATAATTGTATTCTCATTATTCTTCAGCCACTGAAGTCTATGGCAGCCCATAGAACTATATGGCAGAAAGTTATGAAATTTGGCACACACAGAAGACAGCCTGAAATAACACCTAAAGCAATTTTGGAGTCTCTACCTTAAATTTTACCTTTATGTTTCCTCATGTTGAATAGTACAATACGTTTGTCATAGTCGACTGTACTTCCTATCTATCACTTATTCTGAAAACCTACCTTTTATCTAGGCCCCATGGTCATGTCTAATTTACAGTTTTCCACTTTTTCCACAAAACCACTTTTTTAAAACACTATCAGAGAGAAAACATTTCTAATTTTAATTAAATTAAATAAATTGTAATTAAAATTTTGTGTTGCCTGACTTTGTGTTAAACACACTGCACCCACAGACTTGGATTTTAAAAAACATCAAGGACAATGATTTCAGCATAAAATCTGTAAACTGTCACCTGAACCTCTTAGACCAAGGATGAGTAAATTAAGACCACACTTTATTTTTAGGGTGAACTAGTGTTTTTTTTTTTAAATAAGAGGTCAGATAACTGCCTTTCATGTTGACACAAAGCTGTAATAAATCCTTCAGCATGTACCTAATCTTCTCTCTGGATCATACTCGATCAGTTTGCTCTCGTAGATGGTTCTGACTCTCAGCTGACGCTTTACAGCAGCGATAAGAGGCGGCCTCTGGAACAAAGCTCCTGTCAGGCACTCCAGAGCCTGAGGAAAAACGCTAATAATCAACACCCGAAACAGAAAGGAAACACACAGATGAACAACACCAGAGCCTAAAGAGAAACACAGATAACAAAACCAGAGCCTGAGTAGAAACACAAACTGATAAACAATGCTCCTGGACCATCAGATCACCATCAGACATGTTCACTCTCCTTGGTGACACCAGAGCCTCCAAACCTGCACAAACCCCCAAGAAAGCCACTCCAGCAGAACCCGAGGGTCTCTGAATGCCAACAAGAGGCACTCTGGACTCCATCCAGAGAATGGATGAACAACCCCATCACATCACAACCAGCAATGAACTGCTACAGTAACCCTATAGATGCCTTTCTAAAAAACACCAGTAGGGGTGGGTGACATCACAGTACAACTTTAAAGTCACAATGTGGGTTTGTTTTGCTATATATCGGAGTAAAAACAAAGCTTAAACTCAAGCGCCTATTTGATTTTATAAAAATGCTACAAAAGTTTAAGCACAATAATGTCCATTGATGTGCCATTCTGTTATAGACCGTCAGATGAACACATTGCACACAAAACTGGAAACACTTCAGAAGTTGTGAAGTTGTCATCTGATTGTTTAAATTCTGTACTATTTCTGGGAGACGTTTGTTCAGTTTTTCAAAAGCCCACCTAAAAACATGAAGCTGAACCAAACAAACTGGGTACTTTACATGTCTGTTAGTCAGATGTTAGATGCTTAGGCGATGCTTGGCCAGTGAGAGCTTTAGACCTTCTGCAGTCAGTCTGAGGGTCTGGGCACCCAAGACTATACACATATATTGTATCATAACTGGACCTGTTTACTTAATGCTTTTTCACTGCTCAGATGCACAAGTTTGTACTACCTACTCAAATGTTTCACTAACACACTCCTACTTACCCTGGCTAGCTGGTGTTCACTCTCTAGTGCATTGTGCAGCCGTACGATCCCCACGTACTCTTTGCCTGAAAAACATGGCAGGTGTTTTGTAAGCCACTGGTGTTTTCTGTCAGCTGCAGGTCAGAAAGCGACATGCGAGTGAAACAACCAACGTACCTGCACTTTGCTGGGATTTCACCAGGCGAGTGGCGCGGTCCACACACACGATCAGACAACCCGTGACTTTGGGATCCAGAGTGCCACTGTGGCCCGTCTTCTCCACACGCAGAATTTTTTTAATCCAGGCAACAACCTCATGAGAGGATGGATTAGCAGGTTTGTCCAGATTAATGAAACCAGACCTGACCAGACAAAAAAAGCTGCTTATAAAGCACAATAAAACTATAATTCACGCGTGTCTGTCCGAAGCCATCAGTCTTGGGTGATAGATAGTGAGTCATCTCTGCACAAAGTGCTCATGTAATCTACATCACATCATGTGGCTTCAAATCAAGATGAATTTTTGCACCCATTTTATTTCATTATATTATTTGCTTCAGATAGGAAACAGGCTGGGGGGTGTGAAGGGCTCAAAATGTCAGCCTTTGGCCTGATGAATAGGAGGTAATTTCAGAGGTAGAGAACATCTAATACATTTTGGTAAAAGATTATGAAGACAAGCTTTGCTTTTCAGCAACATTAATGAATTGTTTACAGCAAGAACATAAAGCAAACTGGGTCAGTCTGGATTTCATGTTGACTACAGTTCAATCTAAATTAGTCTCACCGGACATAATCATGTATGTTCCTCTTGAGCGGATTGGATCCATGTGGCAGAGGTGTGTAATGGGCCGTTCTGATGTTCAGCTTATCGAAGTTCTGCAGACAACAAGCAGCCTCAGTCAAAAAGTGGCACACAAGCAGATTATATGACCTGACTGTGCATGTGTGATCAGACATGTCTGTTCGTCTTTGTCAGAGCAGCTCTGAGCCCTTACACTAGCACATCTTGCCCTGCATCAGCTGACCAGCAGAATGCTTGACCAGAAGAGCAGAAACAGACAGCTGAAACCCCATGGGCCAGAACGGACCACAGAGCTGCAGGGTAACAGAAGCCACGGAGCTCAGAGAATGGATAAACACCTTCATCACGTCACACATCAGACCAAGAATGTAAAGAGATCAGATATCTACCTTCAGCAGGAGTGGCCATTGAGATGTGTCCAGACTGGCCACCCTAGACTCAGGCTTGATGAGAAAGTCCCCACTTTCCTGAATTACCTGAAAACAATTCAAAATGATTAACTACATTTTGTTTCCCAAACATTAATGGTCCATAGATGGACAGAATGAAACAAAATTATCTGATTTCTCCTGCACTGATAAATTGCAGATTTCATTGAGTCACAGAGATGTTATCCGTCTACAAAGTCTAAGTGGCTACGTTTACATGGACACTGTTTCAATTGGAATTAAATTAACCAGATTGATAATTCCGAAAGCAGTGTTCACATCAACACTGAATAAAGTTATCAAGTTGATATGCGTATTTACATGACAATCTTAGAAACAGATTTGATCTTTTGACATGTACACAGTGCAATACACGTTTTCCGCCATTACAAGATATACATACCAGCAGCCACTCTTTCTTAATCACATTTGGCCAATTCATTCTGACTAAGGGTGTAAATCAGACATCAAGATACTACATATCAATTCTCTCATCCAGCGGTATGATATTTGCAGATACCTAAAACATTGAGCCATACATTTATGATTTGATTCATTAGGGGTATATTGAAAGATTTTTCAATATTTACATAACATTGTGCCTAGTTTACACAGGTAGTTACACTTTTATTCTCACAAAAGCAACAGAAATACATAACATGAATGTTTAATTCAACTCTTTGAAAATTGCACATCCTGTATCCAAATTAGGACATTTACAATGAAAAAAAGACTTTAGTTAATTAAAAAAAATAATAAAATAATGGGTACCAGATTTGGGGTGACAGAGACTTTATTTCATCAGTGCTTTCTTCAATTCCATGTTTTCTTTTTAAATGAACTGACAAGTTTGTCGGATTTCCTGAGTATTTTACCTGGCACTGGCAACGTTTATAAATTACATGGGTTTTCTTTGTCTGCCCATCTATTTTCACAAATACAAAATATTTCTACACCCATGATTTGCATCCAACAGCAGACACAAAATCTGCATCTGCCATTTTGCTGCTGCCACTGCTTAGTTGCATTGCAATCAGACGCACAGGCAGACAGTATGAGGAAATGAAAATATACGCTTTGGCAAAATGCGGACATCACATTATGCGAAGATGTGAAGTATCAAAATAAAAGTACTATATGAAAGCATCAACATTTTACATGTGGCATCAATGCATCACATCGTTAGACATCAGACCAATACAACTAATCCATATCGATGTATTGTTTCACCCCTAATTTTGACACGTTTACATGTGACTTTAGTCTGATTGTGCTTCCAGTCCTATTACGATCAGATTATTAGGGGCCATGTAAATGCAGCTAGTGAAATTCTTTAGGTTAGAGGTTTCAAACCCACTGACTGCTTTTACATTCACTGATGAAAATGTCTGGAACAGATCTGAGCAGTAACACAGCGCAAAGCGTTTTTTGGTTACTATTAGTTGACTAATACTGGACAGTGTTTTTTTTTATTTATCAACAATAAAACTTTTTCTGTTTGGCCAAACAGTGGCAACAGTAGAACCTTTTTTTTTGACAATTAAGAAGCTAAAGGCCCAGCAGTGAGAGATTATAACATTCTGGGTACTGTTTTATTACTGTTATCTGCTCCATCTCTGAAAACTTGCAGACCTTTCAGACTGACTTTAGCGTTCATTTCAGTTAATAGCTTCTTGGTGTGGATTTAATTTTTTTGCATAAGGTGGAAAATATAAATTATATGTGATAAATTATAAGCAATATATGCGACCCTCTCTGTAAAAACCCAGCTAAAGTCATTGTTTGTGATTTACTGTTTTCTAAAAAAAAATTCTTCCTACATAATGTAAAGAACGTTACAGGGTCACATGGTTTTCAGTGAGTAATTAGGGGTTCAAGCACAAAGTGGCACTATTGTTTTTGAAAGGATTTTTCAGACATTCGGACTATATTTCTAGATAGAAAAACCAGGCTCAGAAACAGTTTGTCCCTACAACCACCACACTTCTGAACTCTTCACTCAAATGTTATGCTTTATTTCTGTTATTTTTACCTGCATCATTATTCAGTTCTGTCACCCTGTTTACATTCTGTTCATTCTCTAAATCATCACAATACTAAAATTTGTGTTCAACTGTAAAAGCACAGAATGCCCCAGTTCCTAATACATGTGTATCTGTACTTAGTGTCCAACTTATTTTAATGCATAATGTAAAACATGACGTTATAACATTAAAACATTAATGTTAGAATAACATACTTGTACATATTCAGTTTTTAATTCTCTTACGCCACTCCTTGTGTATATACAGATAGTCTCTACATACTTGCTCCATAAATACCGTACTGTTCATTGTGGCCAACCACATTGAAAATAGACATACTTTATAGACTGTCTAAACAGTGCATGTTTCAAACAAAAACAGTCAAACTCGTCTCAGCCAGTTCATCAGATTCACAACCCCCTGACCCTCATGACAAATCAAAATGTAGATTGGTTGATTAATTTAGTACATTTTTAGATTTTTCAGGTTCACAAACCTTTTCCTACATGGAAAACAAAACATTCTAATCTAAGATGCTAAATTTCAACTATTTTTGATGAAGGGGGCAACCAGCAATTTTTTTTATGATCAATCATTTCAACTTCCAGATGAAGGCTGTAGTACCTTATTGTCCACAGGGTAGACTAGAGGGTAATAACAAATAATGAAGCAGACAAACCATGCTTTTAGACCACAAGCAAAACCACCTTCAGTTAATTCATGCCTTTCAGACAGATGGCACTAATTGACAATGAATTTAACTCACACAACTTTATTCTTTTCAGCTGACCAACAGTGAAAACAGTGGGAGATTTTTTTACTATATAAACATAACTTGAAGCACTGAAGGAAAGACATTGCGTTTCTAGCACTTTGCAAATTATATCCTTGCAACATTATCCTAAGGAGTTGTGGGTATCACGTATGCAGTTGTTTAAAATAATACAGAGTGAAATTAATCATGTTTGCCTGTGTTAATCCCACAGCAAGGATTGTAATTCCTTCGCCATCTGAGGAAGTTCAACCTGACACAGGATCTGCTGACTCAGTTCTACTTAGTTATTGAATCTGTTTTGTGCAATGAAATAACCGTCTGGTTTGACTCTGGTCTGAGCTACTAAACAGTCCTACAAGGGCTACAATGAACAGTTACTAATGAACCTGTACTCCTCCAAAGTGAAAGAAAGGGAAAAACAATTGCTTCTTTGAACTGCTGCCCTCTGGCAGCATTTAATACCAAAACTTCTAGGCACAGAAGTAGCTTTCCTCCTCAGGCCATCACCCTCTTGAACAGTTAACTGCTCCACAAGGGCAGTATTCCAATGTTTACATTTAATCGCACTGTGTACATCAGGCCTGGACGACTAATAGTTTTTAAACTGAAATTGCGGTTTAACAATCACATCCTTTTAAATCACAAGAACAGAACATCACAGAGACATGGATGTTTGTGTGAATCAAAAGAGCCAACTCCCATCTATTGGTTTTACCCTGTTAACTGTCTAGCTACACCCTAGCAACCATGTAATAAAATGAATAAGCCATATCTCAGCATTAGAACATTGGAAAGATATGGGTGGGCTTACTTGACTCAGGCTGTCAGTGGGCTTTAGGTATTGCACTGGCAACTTCCTGACCACACCCTAGCAACCATTTAGACCAATCTAGCAACCTCATAACATCATGAATAAACCATATTTTGTATATCTATCGTGTTAAATTTTGCGAGCATCATGCAAAAACATGCTAGCATCATGTGCAATTAGTATTCCAGTTTTACCACTTACATTTTCTTCAGAAAATGTCCCTTTCAATTGTCCATGTTTGTCATTATCTAATGTCATTAGCAAAAGTCTTAAGATTGTCTTGAATGTGTGTATTAGAAGCTTCTATAACCACAGTAAACTCCTTGTGTATGCAAGCACACTTGGCAATAAAGCCCCTTATGATTCTGATATGTAATATAGATTTTACCAAATGACAACCATAATCAAATCCCTAGAAAATTGTAAACAGTTTTGTAGTTGCTGCATGCAAGTTCTGCCATTTCAAAAGCTAAGTGACAATCGTACATGCAAAGGTAATGCGATTCAAACGATCAATGAACGAACGATCAAATCCAGACAAAATACAACACTATCAAAAAACACTTAGCAATTATTTCATTTTATTAAGTGATAAGAAGTGGGTTTAATCAGTGACGACATTTATAGATTTGATATCTGGTGCCTCAAATGCAATCGCAATTCTCTTTGGGTTTGTTTACAATGCCTTCACACAAACCTGTCAATCAGTGTCGGGGTGTGACTACTATACGCCGTTTGTGTTAGGAAGTGATGTTTCGCAAAATGCAATTTGCATTTGAATTGTCCGCAAAAACGCTTCAAAAGCGAGTACACCCTAAAGCTCAAATCTAATTGGACGACTCGTTCTAAGGACACTAAGGACACTTCGTCGCGGTGTAATTTATCACGCTTCATAAGGATGTATCGTTTCGATTCAAAAGCTTACTTACATGGACCATTCGCAGCGTGGAATCGCGCTCTGTGTAAAAGGCCTTAATAAATTTGATGGATAACAGAACTTAAAAAAATTACCCCAATATCTTCATCAGAAATCTTCGTCTTCTTTTTCTTCACTTTTTTGGCTGAACCAACTGAGAAAACAGGGTTACAGATTGTCATCTGGTATGTAAATGCAGATACAGTGTCACAGTGAACGTCAGGCGGCAGCAGCAGTGGCACGTGGAGATATTACAAAAATAACTTAAGTTATCTTTACATTAAACCACTCCATCTACAGTCACATCTTTACACGTTTTGTATATCTGTAAATAACACCGTGCGATTAAAGGCCAAGTGTTCAGGCATTCCATCAAGCATTAAACCACGAACCTTCATCTAAAATAATCTTACTTGCGTAGAGAGATATAATTTTATTGTTAAATAAAGGGCTATATTTGTGAGTTGGCGTACTATTTTTGGCAGATGTGTAACTGCGTTTGTACGTGAGCTGGAGTGTGTGAACACGCGCGACAGAGCTCACATTTAACCAGCTTTACTTAAACATTTCTAAACCCAGATTTTTTAAAGATTAATACCGCAAGACGAAAACATGATAAACACCATAAACTGCATTTGATTTATCTTGATTAAATATACAAAATGTTCAAAATGATCTTACTTCCTGTGTCGGCCATCTTCCCCGCGAACAGCACAGCAACACGTGGGACACTCCGAGCATGCGCGTTTGATCCTACAGCAACCCCCGCCGCGTGTAGTGTCGCGAGTTCCTGACGATCACGTGATGTCTTGACGATCACGTGTAGCACACACAAGAGGTCGAACACACGCCTCTTTTTCTTCTTGTTTAATGGCGAATAGCTTTCTTGGGAGCATTATTTCCACCTACTGTACTGGATGTCAAATTAAATTTACATATTTGACGATCACCATGTCACCAACTGTGAGGCTCTGAAATACAGTATATCTCATCAGATAATGGCGTGCAAAGACTAAAAAACTAACATAAAAGCCTAGCATAACCAAATGTGTTTACTTTTTAAATTTAAAGGTTTTTACAGAATTAATATTAAATTATATTTATGAAATAAATAACCTGTATTTAAAGAAGTACTCGTCTGTCTGTCGTGCTTTTAAATATTTCAATGATTTTCTTACAGTTAATAGAAATGTTTTCATGGCCTTTCTTTTCCTGGCATTCCATGAAAATATGTTGATACAAGTAGCACAAATAGAATGTGTAACACATCAAACTATAAAATGATAATATTACTAAATATGACTTAATTTACCAAACAAAACAGTGAGAAGCAAGACGGTAATCATGTTTAGCTCTGTTAGTGTTGTAATGTTGTTTACATTAGGGTTATATGGATGAAAGTATTTTTCTAAAGATGGCATTTGTGGGTGCTGTGAATTAAGACCCTAACCCTAATCGGATAAAATATGATGACTTTGTAATTTAAAATGTATTTGCTAAATGTTATTAAAACCAACAAGACATGCAATGCATATCATGACATTAAAACCAACAAGACATGAATATTGCCAATCACTTGAGATGATTTGCATATTATAAAAATACAAATAAAATGTGATTATGGAGCTACAACTGTGCCAGACTAAACCCAGCATTTTGCAAACAATTGCAATCTGCAAAGTTTGCAATTGAAAAAATTCTTGAACAAACAGAAAGCGCTTTAAAAATATTTGGCAATTTGAGACACAATGCAGAGATGTAACAAATAAATGTACTCTTTAACAACACACCTTTTAAATGAAATTCTCAGCTTGATTTTCTCACAAATTCAGCTGTGCAACTTCCTTACAAAACAGCAGACGGCGCTATCGGGCATTTTAAGCTAGTCTCCTGGGAAAAGCCCTGAACATTACCTTTTGTGCCACCCCTCAGTGGCAGCAACTGAATAAAGACACATTTATCAGTTTGGAAGCAATATGCACCAAGTTTCACTCCATTGGTCTCATTAATTAATTTTACTTAAACTGTTACAACAAATTCTGTTATAAACTCTGTTTATAAATTCTATTAAAATGTTAAGTCTTAGTAAATATTTAAATATATAGTTACTGCTGCTTGTATGCTCCAGTTCAAACCACTGAGTTAAAAAGCACTTACCCTTCTATTTTCACTTCAGTTAATTATACTCATTTATTCTCATTTAATTAGTTTTATCGATCTGATTGTGTGCATGATCAGCATTTTGCAAAAATGACCACGATCCTAAATGGTTGGTTATTGCACTGGTCTCTCCATCTAGGCAGAGCTCAGAGTTTGACAGATCCATTCCACTCCGACTCAAAAGAATTATTATTGTGCATGTTTATATAATTATATTCAACAGCAATCTTCCCAGGCTTTCTGTTAAATTCTTCATATGATCTGCCACATCCATCTGATTATTGTTTTATTTAAACTAACTCTCATAAAATGCAGGAATGTTTTTTTCGTATTTTACTTTAGACTGTAGGTGAAATTTGAATAAAAAAATAGTCTAACTTAAGCATAAACATGCTTAGATTAAGGCACAATTGTATCCCTCAATCATCTACATGGTTCCTTGACATTAGCCAATTTACGTTTGTAACCTTAAATTCACACAATGCTGTTCATTTGTGTTTATGTCAAGCAAACTGAGAATGAAAAACATGGTTTGAATGTGATTGTATAAATGTAACTAAACCAAGAAACATCACAATTTTGTGTGCAGTGACTTTTTCTAGCAGTTATCACAATGTCACTGTTAAATGAATAAAATAGGTAATTAAATGTATTATTTTATCATGTATATATTACATGAAAAAAAGTAAAAAAAAAAACTACTAAATACAAATATATCTGTTATGGTATTATTAACAGTTATGGTATTATTAATAGTATTAACAATAGTCAAATTACATTTCCCATAATGGCCCATACCTGGGTTTGATTACTTCCTGTTATCATCCATTATCCACAATCCATTATCAACTTTCTTTTTGCATTTCTATCTCATTACCCCTGTCACTGCATGTCTTCTATGACATGACATCCGTATTATAACCCTCATTTTATGTTTTTTCTTGGAAAGGCAATGTTGTATTAAAAGACACATCCTCTTAAACAAACTATGAGATCATTGAGTCTATCACTGATAGACAGATTACATGAATACAGACAGATTGACAAAAGTTTTATGAACATTAATAGAGAAGCTGTAAAAGTAATAGTGTATTGACTTGGGTCCTGCTGGTCTTGGGTGTGTTTTGGCACTCAGGCTTCTAGGCACAGAGAACGGGCCGTGTTCAGAACATCATCTCAGGTCAGATAACTGTCTTAGACCCGTGAAGGACTTTCTGCCATGCAGCACTCGCCAGTTATCAATAAACAGAACCTGATCAACACAGCAGTGAGAATTAATATACTTTAGTTACTCCATATCCGATGTGTTAAAATCTTTTATTTTATGGGTTTTTATTAGTGTGTTTGTTTATCGATTAAGCCTTGTGTTGTGCTTGTGTCCCCTCATGGTGGAATTGTTTTCAGGAGGGAGTGATAGTCCAGCGACAAGACAACAAACAGGTAGTAAAAGACTTGTGACATCACTACAAAACCCTGATTGGGTGAATCTGGAAGAATCTGGACTGGCAAAAGATTTACAACAATATGACATAGGTAGTTGTAATAGTAGTAATAATTGTATTAACAGTAGTAGTAGTAGTAAAGGTAGGTAAAAATGGGTAAAATTAAAACAGGGTAAAATGAATAGGCCAAATGTTTGTCTGAATTAAAAGAGCCACCTCCCATTTCTATATCTCACCACCATGTCTGGTCGTGAAATGTAGCTAATCCCTAGCTGCTAGGGTGCTCTAAATGGTTGCTAGGGCATGGATGGACAGTTTCCGTGATGATAATTCATTGAAAAGAGTCTATGATGTGATGATGCCACCCACCTTTTTCAATGGTCAAAGGGGTAGTTGCTGGGGTTCTGGTCTTAGGGCAAGACTACAATTTCTCATGTCAACATTTGTTGCTGCTTGTTAAGCTGAGTGATATAAGCCCACCCCCAAATATCTACGACATTCTGGTATGGAACTACGATTTTACAAATTTCTGTCAATAAACTCTCCTCAATAAGCCTGTCAATTTGACCCCTCATTTATGGGTCTTCGACAAACGGTGCAGGATGAGTTAGGTGCCAAATTTTGTCCAGAAAAAGTAGTATGCAAAAGAGTAATAGTGATGCTTTGCAAGCACCACTAATAAACCACTAAACTAAGGTTTCAGCGGTTATCATTAGTTACATGTACATTAGTTTACGTGAACTAACAGTTAACAATACTTACACAGCATTTTGTAATCTTAATGTTGATTTTACTAATATGCTTTTAAAACAGAAAGTTGCATCCGTTAACATTAGTTAACAGACACTTGGTTGTATTCTCTGCCTGTTCTATTCTTCTGTTTCCCTTGTGTTTCTTATTCATGTCATTATTAGTTGTAATTAGTCAAGTTAATAGTGAGTTAGTCTCTATTTAGTTTCCATAGTATTTATTTATGATATTTACACAAGTATTTAGTTTCTTATTAGTCTCTCCTCCATTTCCTTAGTTACAAAATATGTTAATCTGTTGCTTGAGGCCTTTTCACACTGAGCGTGATGCGATAAAGCGAAGCAATTCACAGATAAACCGTGCTTTCACACCAAATGCAAGATGACCACTTTCAGCTAATTCATGCCTGTAAGATGGATGGAGCTGATTAACAATGAATTTAACTCACACAACACATTGTACTTTCTAGCTAATCAGCCCTGTGACATTCACTATGCTTAAAACATTTGCATGTAAAAAAGCATGTAAAAACATGTAAAAAAGCTGATCGTGATTTTAAAAAAGCTGATTAAACAATGAACAATTAAGTAAATGTATTTAGCAGCAGAAGCAGTACAAACAGTACAGTAAGTTTGTTTTGCAGAAAGAAAAGAAGACAAATTTAATGTTCGGTACACTTCTTCCTGAAAGAGAACAGGAAAATTGTAAATAAATGCAAGTAAATAATAATAATAAATGTAAATGTAAATAAACATAAGTTGAGATAATGTCAGAATGAAATGTTTCTACTTTGTAAGCATATTAACTAGTTACAATATAGTATTAATATTAGCAACATATTGACTTGCACATTTGCCTGTGTTTTTTCACTGCAGAGTTTAATGTTTTTATCTGAAGCGCATAACCAAGCACGTTGTATACTGAATGCTTATTTGTTTTGAGCTGAAGATCACAATGTCAATAATTACCATTTTTAAACATTTATTTAACATTGCAGTGCATAAAAAATGTAAACAAGCATAAGAACTGATGAATACAAATAAATATTACATTAAAAGTATACTGTTCTCAATAATAGTATTGAGAAATACATGTTAAGTATAACAGTATATACATGCAAAGTGTATACATGTAAAGTGTAGTATAAATACTGTAAAGCATAGTATAAATACTGTATGTAGTATACGCTATATTTGACACTAGTCCCGACTCTTCTTTGGTGTGCTTACTGCCAGAGGTTGTTTGTAGTCAAAGTCTGCTTCAGCACCACCATCGCAGGTTTGGGTAAAAGCAGCAGCTGTTTTACAGTTCAAATCTAACCGGATGACCCATTTGAGTGCCGGGCTACGAGGGCATATCAACACACTATTTGATAAAACCTTGCTTGTCTTGCAGTGTGAATAACTCCATAGAGATCTGTTGTTTCGATTCAAAAGCATCAACGCATAGAACATTCAGGCTCGGTGTGAAAGGGCCTTTAGTCTGCTCTTTAGTTCTCTGTATATATACACACTTCAGTTTAGATCTTCGTCAGATATATATATGAAAGTCTTTACAGATTACGTCATATAGAAACAGGAGTCAGGTTTATGTGGATTCCAGTGCACAGGGGTACTGATGGTGAAATAATGATTTTCGAAGCACAGAGGCTTTTTCCTTAGGTGTATCATGGAACGGTTGGCAACATGGTGCACACTAACAACATCCATTTTTTGATTGTTTGTTTCATTTTACAAATCACAATGTGCTCCGAAACAATTAAAGCAATGATTTTTGTATGTTACTGTTGGTTGTAATACGCATTGTATGAATAAGTCTATGAAAGAATATATGGGACAAATTAACTTCTACAGAAACAATTTATGAATCCGCTTTGATCAACACATACAGCCTTATTCACATAAACTTTTGCCTTAGTCCTAAACTTATCAGTTTATAGGAAAGGCTAAAGTAGGTATGTAAAATTACCGAAACGAATGACATTGGAAACCTGTGCTAACAGTTCACACTGTTTTGAATTGAATACACATGTTTGTGTGTGGAAATGAAGCTTTGGATGTCACTGATCATGTGGTTATGGCAAGACAACTCACTGCCTTTTTTGGATTATACACACCACAACCCTAATGACAATTAACAATGAACAATTGAATTTATATTAACAAACCTTAACAAAGACGAATAAATGCAGTAAAAATGTACTGTACATGTACTTCATGTTAGCTAATAAATTAACTATTGTTAACCAATGTAATCTTATTGTAAAGTGTTTCCAATGGTACTAAAAATAGGCTTCAAAATATGATTTATTATAATTATTCTTTTGATTTATTGCGTTGTAGTTTTCAGAGATTCATCTGTTGGGTGTATGAGACAGTTCATACCTTTCCAGGGTTTGACCCACAGTTCATTCTCTGCTCTCCTGAGCTCAGAGACGCAGCTCTGAAACTCAGAAGGGGCTCTAAATCCTTGGTTGACAGACCAGGATTTAAGTGCTGGCTCCCTCAAATCCACTTAAGCTTGGACTCTTCCAAATGGACTCATTGACAGGATATCTGCTCCCACATATGCATGCTCTGGGATATACATTTCTTTGACAGAAATCAACCTGGTCTCTGCACATAGAAGAATCTGCTGCGCCAGCCTGAACAAACGTGAACGCAGCCCTCCCTGGTAATTTATGTGCGTGACCACTGGGGTTTTGTCCATACGGACTAGGACATGTTGGCCCCTGAGGTGTGGGAGGAAGTGCCTTATAGCCAGAAACACTGACCTCATTTCTGGGCAGTTTATGTGCCAGGTAAGTTGTGGACCCTTTCACTGACAGCAGCCCCCCATCCTTTTTGGGAACTATAAAATATCGTCTGTAAAAGCCTAGATCTCTCATGTGAGGGGGAACGTGTTCTATAACCCCGTTCGCCAAGAGTTTCTAGTCCGCAGGACAACACTGCGGCAATACCACTCTCTTAATACTACAGTTTGCAAAATGCAGTTAAAATGAGGAGGATGGGGAGCAAACTGGGCAAAAGTTACCATGCTGCCAGAAAGTCAGAGAGAGGTACCATCCTGTCTATACCTGTTCAGTCCTCTGAAGCAGCGAACTGGCAAGAGAAATCTGGAAAGATGAACTGCCGGGTGCTCCGGTAGACAGAAGAAAATGTAGAAGACGTGAAAGGACCACCTGACGCTGCAGCTGTCTGACCATAGCGGGGAGGAGCTCCTTGGACACCTCTGATTGCTTTTTAGCCTCATGGTATCTGTCGAAACCAAATAGACCCTGATGAGCAACCAGGGCATCCAATAGGTAGACCTTATCCCTATCGTGGATGCCTGATAGGTTGAGCCACAGGTGCCTGTCCGTAGCCACCAAACAGCCATAGAATGGCCGATGGAATGGGCCGTCTGCTTAGTGGCACAGAGGGCAAGATCCATGGCTCTGAGTAGCTCATGAACCACATCCAGTTCCAACCCCCAAGCCGAATATAGAGTCTTTCATGACTTTTACACCTCAGTGTGAAGATCAGGGAAGAATGAGAGACTGCGACAAGGAGGCTGTTCTCGAGGCTCAGCTTCTCGACAGCAGGAGAACCCTCAACCAGCTCCCCAAATGTGGCAGAAAGAGGAAGCTGGCCAGCCTCAGCACCTGCCTGGCTGCCAGCGCTCAGATTGTCATCCATCTCCGACAGCATGAGCTTATTGTCTAGCTCTAAAGAGATCCTTAAGCCTCAGCAGAAGCGGGACCCAACCCGCAAGGTGCAGCTGCCTGGCTCCCATTTGTGGGAAGCGCTTCACACTGAGGACAGACATGCTACCCTCCCAAACAAAACACACATATATCATGCATGTCACCCATTGTAATAAAACACGGACAAGGTGTCACACACTACTTAAAGTTCTCTGAACTCATTCTTCTTTTCTTTTCTTTATAACTGCTCTATAACGCTAATATCTTCTTTTCCCCCTCAACCGTAGACCTGACTAACATGCAGACTAACAGGCTTCCTGAAGACAGCTGGATTTTACGTTCAGACTCAGGTGTGCATGAAGCGCATTCCCCATACATAAATGTCTAATGTCACAGATAGATTATGATTTACTTGAGATTATTAACAGATTTGAAAGGATACATTTGAGAGGAACATTAATGTATAATGTTCCTCTCAAATGTATTTTGATTTGGAAATTAAAAATTAAAAGAGAAAATGTCAAAGGCATGATAGGTAATTTTTCTGTAGATTTTTTTAGTTTTTTTTGTTTGTATTTTCTGTATATCTTCTGTGGAAGGTGCAGGACCATAAAATGTTTGTCCAATCATTGCATTCAGTCTGAATGCAAGTTATCTAATGCTTTTAAAGTTAGGTTGCTATTGCTAGCATCTTCGAAACTGCCTACACTACCTTTAACTTGTGTTGATTGAACCTGGAACATCTACAGTCTGAACAGATCAAACACACATTGATGCAGTTTTCTGACCGAATCATGTAAACCTCGTTGTTCCAGGGATAGACGTTGAGTACAGGACCAATGACAATCATGTGGTTGTGATGGTTGCTGAGGTTCTCAATGTATTCATGTTTTATTGGCACACCGGAGAGCAGCTCAAAGTTCTCTGGTGTCTGATAAAAGACGCTGTTAGCAGCATGGAAACCATCCACCAGCAGAGTCCGGCCACCTGTCCTCTCATGTCTCAGACAGTAAAACACCTGAATGCTTGATAAACATCAACAGACAACAACACAGCAGCATTAGGTTAGATTACAGGTTTTTAGTTGTGAACATCATCATGTTTCACTACTTATCTGATAAAGCCCTCAGATTTCAGACACATTAAAGGTTTGACGTCTTTTAGGTGTTAAACTTCTTAGTGCAACAAATTTCATGGATGTGAATAAAATAATGTGATTGCAACATAATGTGAGTAATGTGTACATTAATGTGACAGAACTTACACCAAATAAAAGTCACTGAGAAGCACAAGAAGTACACAAATATAAATCCACGTAAAACGGTCAAAAACTGAGTAACAGAAAGGAGTCTGAACACCAGATTATAGATACTGTTCAACAACTGCTGCCTGGATGCTTCACCAGATTTACAGAAACATCACAAATGTGAACAAACATCATACTAGTCTGGGCCACAGTTTTTCACAAGGCATGTGGGACATTCGGAGGACAGATTTGGAAGAAGATTTAAGATCCAGCAATACACTGTCAGGCGGGGAGAAACTAACGCATGCGCAGACAGCTTTAAACTGAAAAAAGTCTTTATTTACAAGAACCAAAACCCGCGATGGGGCAAAACGAAAACCAAAACACAGGCTTGAAACTAAACTCAAAAAAACTCTCAAAAAACAGTGCAAAAGCACGACAGGACAAAGACTAGATAAACTTGACAAAACAAAGTTACAAAATACAAAAATGCACGTAGCAAAATACAACAAAACCAAGATACAAAAACCCCATGATACAAATAAGCCAAGAAACAAGGGAGCCAAGATACAAGACAAATCGGCACAAGACAGAAAACATTAAATAGCACAAAGACAAGCGACTAACAGGTGTGCGAAATGAGCGCTGACGAGAAGAGAACAAGGGGGCAGGGCCAAAGCGCAAGACCGGAGAGCACATGGCAAATGAAAACAAAACAGAGGCCATGTGCTTCCACAAAAGACGAAGACCCAGAGCATGCATTCAGATCCCGACTCCAAGAAACAATAACCAAGACTAGAAGGAGTCAGGATCCAAACAGCACACTCTGACACTAAACACAGGGCATGTCAGGATCCTGGCAAGATAATCTTTAAATAGCACAAAGACAAATGACTAACAGGTGCGCGAAATGAGCGCTGACGAGACAAGAGAACAAGGGGGCGGGGCCAAGACGCAAGACCGGAGAGCACATGGCGAATGAAAACAAAACAGAGGCCATGTGCTTCCACAAAAGACGAAGACCCAGAGCATGCGTTCAGACTCCAAGAAACAAGAACCAAGACTAGAAGGAGTCAGGATCCAAATAGCACGCTCTGACACTAAACACAAGGCATGTCAGGATCCTGGCAAGATAATCTAGAAATACTCAGAAACGGGAAGCCAGGACCCTGACATACACTTAACAAAAGAACTACATGAGAATGGCTTATAAACAACACTGTTTATGCTCTGGAGCGACCAAGTTTGGATCTCAGTTCAGTTTATGAGTGGAAAGCCTTGATAAAGCCTGTCCACTTCCAGTCTGAGACTGTCCTCCAAAAACATGTCCAGAGGTAGATTAAAACCTAAAATTAGATCATTAGTTTGCATAAGTGTCTTGTTACGTGTGTCATCAAATTTAAATGCGAGTTCATTTAAACACAATGTGTGTTTTCACATGGTCCCTCACCCACATTTTTTCCTATTTCCAATTAACAAAATTAACATTTATGCATTTGAAAGTGTAATGTTTCCTCCGTAACAGAAAGATGCTTTGGAAAGCAATTTGCAGTGCATTCAAGATATATATTTTATCCACCTTTATCCACATTTTGTCATTGTGCTATTATCATTTTATCATTTATCATATAGCTAACGCAATACCCTGCAAATCAAGCTACATGAATCATGAATTATGATGCACAGTGAGTACAAATGGTGGATAAGAGACTGTATAAACTCACTTTTGACTCACTTTAGTGACTACAATTTTACATTATTTCATGACAATACACACAACACAACACAGTCGTTATTTCTTGCTAGCTAAAAGCCGTTTAACATTAAAGCGTAATTATAGGTTGTAAAAAGATGCTTGCTTTAGATCATTTTTTGGAGGACAGTCTCACTAAACAACAGCTACAAAACACTTAAAGGGGGTGAATACTTACAGTCTGTTCATCAATGTCTAAAATGCTTAGTGGTTCAATGTTGTAAAAGAAAAAAAATTTTAAAAGTGAAGAAAACTTTTTTTCTAAGCACTGTATGATACACAGTGCCATCGTCATGCTTAACAAATCCAAATTGATTTAACCACACTTATCTTATAGTCGTCTATAGACTAATCAAAGACGATCTCTGATCGTTTACCCGCAGGCTTCCTGAAAATATGACGTATCGGTGTGACGATCCAGTGCCAGTTTAGCATATGCTGGGTCCCCTCGTGAAAAATCAGATGTGAAATTCCACATCCGCCCATACATGGTCTCCCTGGAAACAAGAAATTAGTCACTAGTCATCTTAGTTGGTCATCAGTTGGAAGAACTTTATTTTGTTTAGTAATCAAAAGCTCTTGGACCTAATGTATATAATTTTGCATACATTTCTTTATTAAAGTGTGTGTATGCACAGTCAAGAGTGGCCGTACAATATGCACATTTTTACACTAAATTTATTAATCCTGACATTAGCATGGTGAATTGTGTACACACAACTGAATGTGGATAGTGTGTCCGCAAGGTTTATACATCAGGCCCCTGCAGTTTCTCTCCTTCCTCACATCATCTGCAGAACCAACACAAGAACTCTCTCGAATTCTTTCCCTAAATGAACACTGAAATGGAAAGAGGTTAATGGTCATTCTGTTCAGCTCACACTTCATGAACACACTGGATGGAGAGCACTAACCTAAAAACCAGCACAGGAAATGAAGGGCCTGACCAACTTTTAACCATTGGCAAGACCAAAGAATTCCTGTGAAAGACCTTCTAAAAGACAAATGCACACCACAAACACTGACTGATGTCTGTTGTGTGTTTTGATTACCTTTTAAGGAAGATTTCAGCCAAAAACTACTTAATTTTTTCCCCCTTGGAACAGGAAAGGAGAAATTTTGGCAGAAAGTCTGAGCTAATGGAGTATAATGAAAGTTAATAAGGACTGAGGCTGTCAGCCTGTGAAAAGAACAGAAACATTTACATATCAACTGCCCTGTAGAGTCTATGAGGAACTGATAACATTTAGAAATAGCAAATCTCAAATCTTACATTCAAATGACGTCAGTGATCTAAACTAAGCACAGGTCATATAAAGCATGTCACTACCTTACAGCCTCATTCACTGTTATATATATAGGAAATAGAGGACATAATATAGGAAAAAGAACAGAACAGACTTGCACTAATAATCTGCAGAAGAAAATGAAGTCCCAAAGGTCTGGATCAACAAAGAGTACACATGATCACACGATTGTCATTTCTGAAGGGGTGATGTATTGATATGACCTGATGAGGCTCACTCTCTGGGTTGCTGATTCGTTATCTTCAAGTGTTGCTGGGACACCTTCCACAAAAGGTATTCCATAAAGCAGGAAATTGCTAAGGAAGTTCTTCAGCTCCTCGTCACAGCTCATAAATTTCTACCAGTTAGCAGAAGGTACCTTAGAATTGGTGTAGATATTTGCATTCCACAGAATACCAGGATGCACTGCACTTTTCTTCTGGCCCTCATAGCTATTCTGAGCTAGCCAAGCTAAACTGTGGCTAAACTGCCAATGATTCATTACAAGATAACAGAATTAAACAATGCAAATTTTCTTGGGAATATTGTGTAGAAATTAACCATGCATTAAGACCAGAAATGTAATAAGAAAGAAAATATGTTAATTATGTCAATAAATGTCAATTTTGACTTAATAAGGCTAAATAAATAAAATGCCAAAAGTAAATGTGTTCGCTTGGAAATTTAATGTTTTTTTTCTTAATAACTTTAGTGTTGTTACAGAGGTCTCTGCTCCTCCTCCTCCGTACCACCAGAGGGAACCATCACTGGAATCTTAACTTTTTATTTCTATTCGGACTACAATTCCCAAACTACCACTTACCTGGGACTGATTACTCCCTGTCCAGCTGTTCCCTATTATCTTACCTATTTAAGCACCAAACGAACTACGCTTCATTGTGAAGTCTTGTTTTGCACTGGCTATAATTACCAGTGTGTTGGATTACCAGTGTGTTGGATTACCAGTGTGTTGGATTACCAGTGTGTTGGATTACCAGTGTGTTGGATTACCAGTGTGTTGGATTACCAGTGTTTTGGATTACCAGTGTTTTGGATTACCAGTGTTTTGGATTACCAGTGTTTTGGATTACCAGTGTTTTGGATTACCAGTGTTTTGGATTACCAGTGTTTTGGATTACCAGTGTTTTGGATTACCAGTGTTTTACTTGGATTGTTTATACCTACTCTGCCTGTTTGCTGCCTGCTGATTATTAGATTTGTACTTAGATTTTGGGATTGTTTGCTGCCTGCCTCGACCCTTGCCTGTTTTCTGTTTTGCCTTTGCCTTGCCCTTGTTAATCTTCTGCTCTTACTTGATCCTGCCTGTCTGACAATTCTAATAAATGCTGCAAATGGATCCTCGTATGACTGGTTCATCATTACAAGTGTAAATTGTCTACATTAGATAAACCTTCTTGATACTACATATGTCACCAATGTACTAACACAATCCTGGACAGAGTTACTAACAGAGTAAAGTGTAGATAAAGCAGCAAATTGTGAGAACCAGTTGCTATGTAATCACCTAAGTGAATCTCACAGGAGGCCCTGCCACTCTTCGGATTTTCGTAAGAGTCAAAGTTCTCAGTGTTCTCATCTTCCCTTAGAAAACAGATATCCATCTCTGTACCGGAAGAGTGTTAAACATATCTGAACATAACACTGTGCTCTGAGAGAGATTTGAACACAGTTAAATGAGTTTTAACTTTTTGTTCCACATTAAAGCAACAGAAAAATGAAACTAGCAGAAAACCTGAACACACTCTGAATTTCTGTTCAATAAAGGTGCATTAGTGCGGTACAAAAATTAAACTTTGACTTGAGGTTTAATTGCTCAGATCTCATGCAGAATGTTTTCTGCAAATCTGTGCAGTGCACATGTTTCATGTTGTTGTTCAATAGTAAAAATGAATTTTCAGTTGAAAGCTCTTCAGATCAATGAAATTGATTATCCTCACTCACATGTGAGGAAGAGGTTGTCTTCATCCACTTTGGTCTTTGCAGGTTTAATGTTCAGGTCAATGCTGGCCGTGTCCAGGTTGTGCTGGTTGGTTTTGGAGTTGTAGCATGAGGCTGAGCGGCAGTGATCTCTCAGCCACAGTGCTGACAAGACCACCATAGTTCTGTAGAAAATTAGCATTTACATTCAGTTTATAAATTGCTCATGTTTTCTTATATTTACAATGCAACTGAATGTGTGACAAATTCAACCATCATGCAATACTTTGTTTAAATGGTGCATGTATTATAGTAATAGACTAATAATTTTGCACATCTGAGAAATTAGCTGATATTCGGTCGATTTGAAATCATTGTCATCAAACAATAACCATGTTCAGTTAGTTAATTATCAAAAGTGGCAGTTCTCCTCTGTGTCAGTTTCAAAATCCATCTAATGTTGTTCTTTTCTATGCTTGACAGTTCAACACTGTATAATTAACATTTTGATGTTAATTATACAAAAAATTCTGATTTACACGCATATGTTCAACCTCGTTTATGTTCAAACTTCTATGTAAAAAAAACTGTCTTCTACCGTTTCTCCAGACCCTAGCAGCAGAACTATTCCCACTTGTAAATGTAGATTTGTAGACTAGGCTTGTTGGATTTTAGGGCAAAATTTAAGTTTAATGCTCTCTCTCTCTCTCTCTCTCTGTAAATCTGCTAAATGAATAAATGTAAATTTCTGTGACTGCAACACAGTTTTAATGACAAGAAAGAGACTTACTAACACTCGCATTAAAAACATGATTATCTGCAAACAGAGATCATATTCTGTCGAACTACCATTCATATACACTTATAACCAGCAAATGCAAGTAAGTGACGCGCATTTATAGTACACATTACTCACGTACGCTGCCTTCAACACCTGTGGCGGCAGTTATACGTCCCCGTGAACTTTAATATCTTTTCCTACAGACCTGCCCGTATAAAAGCGTTAACATTAATCATTAAACTTCACTTTCATTCCCGCCATTGTGTTCGTGTGACTGCCTGCATCATCCGCTCCGCTATGTCCATCACTGGATGTTAATATTCATGAAAAGGAGAACGCCACTGGACAAATTTTAAGCAACGTTGAATAACTTTATTAATATTAACAAGTCAGCTTCTGCCATTACAAGCTACCTAGTCATGTTCACTATATTTTACATTAATATTAATATTATTAATATTATTAAAATATGAATTATTTAATGCCCAGGTTAATTATTAATAATTTATATTAATAATTTCAAATGTTAATAATTTGAAATAAAAATAAAAATATTAATAATTTCAACCCAGGTTAATTATTTATTGTAAAACTACATTCCAGATTTATTTAACATTTTTCAGTTGTCACACTTTATTAAATTATTTTAAACATGAGACAGCATGTTTTGTCTCTTCTGTGATGATAATTTGTTAAACATTGTTAATTTATAATTGTTGAAAAAGAATGAATCAACAAATTAATATCAGCATATTTAATATTTTTCAAGTTATTTTATTGTTTAGACTATATAACAGAGTGAGCAAACATTGTGCTACAGTGGCACAGTCACCTGTGAATCTGAATCAGATTTCAGATCAGCATCACTCACGTTATTCATCATTATCATCATCATCTGTGTTACTGTCTCCAGGAAAGAGTCATTTATATGTTGCTGCACGTGCTGCAGAAAAGACCAAATCAACTGATAATAATGTAGGTCGTTTCTTCTTTCATTCTTGTTTCAGAAACACACTGTGAAATGTATATAGTGTTTATGAACGCGTGATGATGGTGTTTATTGACGCGGACGCCTGTCGCCCTCTAGCGGCGGCTGGAGGGATCGCGGAGCAGTGAGGAAACATGGCGGCGACTCTAGCCCTTCACATCCTGAGACATAGCAGCAGAAGCGCGCTGCAGCCGAACCCGATCCTGAGACTCTGTGTCAGGTCAGACCCACACTAACATCCGAACCACGGCCACCCGCGCCTGCAGTCGTGTTACATTAGCGCTCAGTTAATCTGTATCTGATACGGATCTGTTTAAACCCAGCACGTGAATGTTGAATAAACAGAAGACAGTTCCTAATTTCTAGGCTCCTGCTGTAGGACGCGTAGGACACAGTATGTGTGTCCCAGTAAGGTTTAGGGTTCAGTATTTAACAGGAAGTCAACAGCAGAGCACGTCAGAGTACTGTCAAGCACAGAGACATATCTCCGATTATGAATACAATCAAGCACATCTCTGACATGATCTGTGTGAATACAGTCAAGCACAGACAGATCAGTGACATTCATATCTCTGATGTGAACTGTGTGAATACAGTCAAACACAGACAGACAGTAAAATTCATATCTCTGACATGATCTGTGTGAATACAGTCAAGCACAGACAGATCAGTGACATTCATATCTCTGGTGTGAACTATATGTAAACTTTTACCCTGCTAACCTGCTTATGTAGAGGTGTTCCCTGTCTTTAATTCCTGTTAGTTTCATGTGTGTAGTAGATTAATTTATTTCTGTCATAAATTCATACAGCAGTGTTCTGGATTATATGTTTATATTTTATAATTGTATGGTCTGTCACTGTAAATGTAAACATGTTTGTTGTATACACTTGTCAAACACAAAACTGTCAGTGTAAATGTCAAACTGTGTACATATTTACAATTGCATGGAATTGTTTTTATAATTTATGAGTCAAGAGATAAACAGAAGTATGTTGATTGTAATGCACTGGAAGAATAAATCTGATGGAGCTGTGATATGTACAGACTTACAGGGTAATAATGATCACATTTTCTTTCTGTCTTATTTTAGGACTACGTCCACAATCAAGTCCCTTTTTGTACGAAAAGTGAATCCCAGAAAGGATGCACACTCACATCTGCTTGCTAAGAAAGAAGACAACAACCTCTACAAAATTCAGTGTATGTTTGAACTTGAATCTGTCTGCTAAAAATTGCATTGCTGAATTGGATTGTTTAGTTTGAAGTTCCAGATGAAGGTGGATTAGTTAGGAGTGAAGCCCCGAAAGGGTGGAGACCCCTGTTGTATCTGTTAGTTTTTCTTTTCTTCTTCCTCTGCTCTTGAAGTCTATGGCAGCCAGCAGAACTGGTAAGAAGTTGTGAAATTTGGCACACAGATAGAGCACAGGCTGAAATGTTACTGGACAAGATTTGGTGTCCCTAACTTAAACCCTCTAGTGCCACCAACAGTCCAACTAAATTTCAGTCATGTTTATGTTTTTAACTTTTGGCTTGTAAATCCTAAATATAAATTACAAAACAAGTCAGAAAGAAAGTCAGAAACAAAATTATTCGATTCCTTGGCTCATGCCAATTTTAAATTTTCAGAAAAACATACTTTTTCTAACTCCTTGGGTCAAGTTTGCACAAAATGTGATACATAGCATGTAGAGACAATAATGACAATTCACCCAACATTTCTTGTATACTACTGTGAATTTCACAGCAAATACGCCACAATGGATTTGAGGCTGTATCTTTGCAAAACTTTGGTCTATTGAACCTGATATGTGACATGAAACTTGATATGTGTCATTACAGGCATGATCTGAGTGTGCACAGAGCCACCTACTGGTCCAGACAGTATATAACTTTTGTTCATAACTTTTGAAAACTTTGTCCTAAAATCATGAGAGTGGTCTTTTCAGATTCCTTCATCCCTCTTTAGATGTTCCTTGGTCAGCCATCTGGGGCGTCGGCCATTTTGAAGTTTATTGTTGTTTGAATATTGGTATGGTTCATCATTCTCACTGTCTAAGGGCACTCTACAAAGCTTGTACAAAGTTATAACATTTACGAAACGGTTTATAACCTTTGATTAATTTGCCTTATGAGTCCCTATGAGACTTTTTAGATTCACTGGCATATGTTGAGTGCTATGATACCAAATTTGTCATAGGCAACTATACTTCCTGTCCGGCATTTTGAGAAGTTTTTTGAAAACCTAGTATTTTGAAATCCTACTAGGTCGTACGTATGATTTGCACAAAATTTTGTATGTATCATCTAGGGACACTCCTGGCAAAATGTTTTAAAATCTTAAAATCTTTTTGATAGATGGTTCTTGCGTAATGCATGAAGATATTAGATGGCAAGTTGCCAGAAAGGATCTCAGGCTGTGTCTCAACTACGCATGACCGTATTGACATGAAACTGCATGTGTCTTTGCGACCTCGTCCTGATTGTCTTATAACAATTTGGTGACAGCGCTACTTATTGGTCAAAAAATATAAGTAATTTCATATTGCTGTAAGTGGTTTTACTTATGTTTTTAAGCCTATTTTTCTAAACCCATCATCAGTGATGTCTACAAATATTTTCCCTTGTGCGAAAATGCTCTGCCACCTTTAGTGGATTTTGCGATTCTAGGTAAAATAATTACCAGTATAAAGATGACAAAATTTTGGTTGTATGGCCATATTTCCTGGACCTGGTAAGAACTTTAGCTGCTGCGTTTTGGACTAACTGTAGCTTGTTTATTAGGGATGCTGAACAGCCACCTAGAAGTGCATTACAGTAGTCCAGTTTGGAGGTCATAAAAGCATGGACCAACTTTTCTGCATCAGAAATAGATAAGATGCTATGCAGCTTAGCGATGTTTCTAAGGTGAAACAAGTCAGTTTTTGTAATATATGCCACATGATTTTCAAAAGACAAATTACTGTCTGATATGATGCCCAAGTCTTTAACTGTATTGGATGAGGTGATGTTAAGTCCTTCTATTTGGAAATTGTCATCAGAGAGCTTCTGTGTACATGGGTTTGGTCCAAAAAGGAATATATCTGTCCTATGTGTATTTAGAAGAAGACAAACGAGTCATCCAATGCTTTATATCTTTAACACAATCTAATAATTTAGATAAGGTAGGAATATTTTCTGGTCTTGATGTAATATATTGTTGGGTATCATCAGTGTAAAAGTGGAAACTACTTCTAATAATATTTCTGAGGGGCAGCATGTATAATGTGAATAGCAGAGGGCCTAAAATAGATCCTTGAGGCAGGCCATATTTTACTGGCATTAATTTAGATTATTCCCCATTTAAATAAACAAAACTGTAGCAGTCAGACAGGTTGGAGCAAAACCACTGTACTTCCTGTCCTTGAATATCAGTGTACTTTGAATGTTAAATTTAGCAATATAGTGAGTCATGACAAAGTGTTTTGAGTGTGTTTTCATACTGGCAATGTTTGTTATACATCTGAACTGCAAATGAACTACATATGCATTTGTTTATGATCTCCAGCATGGTGTGATGGTTTCCCTCTTCCTCCCACACATACTATATCAGCTTATAACGCACTCTGTATATGTTTACATGTGTACAGTATTTCTCTCTCTCTTACAGTTCATAATGTCAAGCCAGAGTTCCTTGATGATTATAACAAACTCTGGTAAGATCATGTGTACTTCTGTTGTGTAGCATTGATTAATGTACTCAGATTGTTAGACACATTCATATTTACATGTGGACTGATCAGTTTATTAATGTGTTATTTACTAAAATACATAATGTTGCATAACATAGCATTTGCATTTATGTGTCATAAAGAAGTTTATTAATAAATGAAGGTTCTGTCCTTCTAAGACCACACAACTGTATTTTTTATATGGAACACAAAAGGAGAAATGTCTAAAACAAATCAAGAACAGCTAAAACTGTCAAGATTCATAAGGGACCATTCAAGTTATTTATATGATTTTAAGATACTTTTATTATGATGTGTTGTCCTAAGAGTGACTCAGGACAAAAGCGTCTGCTAAAGGGAGATCAGTAGTTGGTCACAGGGCTGTGATTGTATTGTCAAATGCTATTAACTGGGTTTAAATGACGGCTGTGTTTGCACATGCAGTGAGGATGTTCTGCCCTCTATTCATTCTGACCCAAACTACCCCTGTGAACTGGTGGGCACCTGGAACACGTGGTATGGAGAACAGGACCAGGCAGGTGAGGACACATACTGTATCTGTACAGAATATATTCACTGATGGTGTTTGATTGTATTGCTGTGCTCCTTTAAGCACTGAAAGAACTTTAGCCCTTCCTGCTTTTACTCAAATCCCTAAACTATTACAGTGAAACGTTATACACTGTTTTTTGCTGCTCATATGAATAAAATGCTGTATTAGTACACCTTGGTATGGCTTACTAATAAACCATTTAATAAATCAAATCTGACTAAAAACGTCAGATAAAGAGGCTTGTGCACAGATATTGAGGAATAAGGTATCAAAAGTGTAATGAGGAGACAGAGACGGTAGGATCCATTTGCAGTAGTTTATTAGAATAGTAGAACAGGCAGGGTCGACAGCAAACAGGTATGACAACAGGTCGACAACAGCAAACAGGTATGACAACAGGTCGACAACAGCAAACAGGTATGACAACAGGTCGACAACAGCAAACGCTCAGAAATGTTAGCCGGGGGAAAACAAGACTTCGCAAATAGCTAATCAACTGCTGGGGTTTAAATACACTAAGGTTAATGAGGATCAGGTGAATGGGAAGTAATCAGTCCCAGGTATGTGGCCCTATGGGAAATGTAGTCCAACATGACCTAATATTCAGGTGAGGGTTCCCTCTGGTGGTTCGGGGAAGGCAGTACGGGAGCCTCCACCGTAACAAAAAGAAGGTCCACGCAATGATAATAAAAAGATTTTAATAAATGCAATAGTTTCAATAAATGCAATAAATGATTCAGAATATAAATGCAATGGTTTTAATAAAATGTAACAAATGAGTCAGTGGCAGAGATTCAATTCCATGTGATCAAATAGTAAAAAGTTTTAATAAATGTAGTATGCCATGGTTGTTTCAATAGATGCAATCAATGATTCTGAATAATAATAACAATAAAAAGATTTGATAAATGCAATGAATGAGTCAATGATAAAGAGCTGATTAAGTATGATAACTCAAATACATAATACAGCAAAGCCTATTATACACTCGGTAGTGCCATCATCACCTACCATCACCTTTAGACTGGGGAGCCCCTTTTCAGTCCGGGCAGGAGACCGACACTTTATCCGAGAATGCCGGGCGATGAGCGCTTAATATAAATAGCTTATATAAGTTTCTTTAACTGTTTTGAGAAATGAGCGTACATTTCACTCTTTATCAGTATGAGAATATGAAGCCCTTCATCTACCCAAGAAAGCCGCCCAAAACGTGGGTCAAACTGACACACTGAAGAATGTGTTTACCGATGAATGGGGAGCGCAACACACACAATCCCCTCTTCTCCTGCTCCTCAGCTCTTCTCATTTAATACAAATGCATAGATGCTGTACCATATTAGATCGGACTGTACCATATTAGATCATGCTGTACCATATTAGATAAGACCATAAAATAGGTTACAAATCCCATATACTTAGATTGAAAAGTGGCTTTGAAACATTCTAAAGTCTGTAGAGATGAATGTGGTCTTGACTTTGGCTGGCAAATTACCGTGCAATGTCTATGGCCTTGGCTATGGCATAGCAGTACCTTGGCAATCATCCACAACACTGTAGAAGTACCACTTACATGTTCTTCAGAAAAAGTAAAATTCTGGATGTTATTTGTTCTTGTGCCTGGCTTGATAGCTGCACTGTAGAGATAAATTATTATGGACTGAAATGTACTTGCATAAAGATTTGAGAACATTGAGAACATAAGTTCCCTAGGTTGGTCATCTCATGCTGTGTGTGTCCATCAGTTCATCTGTGGAGATACAGAGGAGGATATCCAGCCCTGACCGAGGTCATGAACAAACTCAAGAAGAACAAGGTGTGTTACAGTGTGTGTCTGCATTCATTCTGCGTCGATGATCACATGTCTGTTTGTGATGTAAGGGGTTTATGTCACAGAGGAACTCATCAATGTTGTGGCTTTGATGGGCTTATCATAAAAAAAAAGACTCTGAGCTGTTCGGCACTCAGACATCCAGACAGTTCAGAGTGCCACTTTTCTGTTCAGCAATTGCTGTTGCCATGATAACACAGCTATCTGATTAATGGCGCTCTTCAGTGTGGGTAGTGTAGTTATCCCCTGGTAATACTTTTTTGTATTGGAATTGAAATCACACATGCACTACAGAGAGTCATAGTAGGTCTGTCTTGTTTATCATTAAAATTCAGTTTGTGATTGGAGAAAATAAATCTGTTGTTTACATTAGAGCAGGAAGACAAAACTTCAGTCTGTGTTTGGGAATGATTTGGCCCATTGATGATGTTGTATGTGTATGGATTCTGCTATGTGCATGTTCAGGAGTTTTGGGAGTACAGAGAGAAGCGCGGGAAGATGCTATTGTCTCGTCGAAACCAACTCTTGCTGGAGTTCAGCTTCTGGAATGAACCAGTGCCCCGAGAAGGACCAAACATATATGAGCTAAGGTCCTACCAGCTCAGGGTGGGTAGAGACTCTCTGAACACTCTGAGTGCCACCAAATCACAGTTGTGTTTCTGCAGAAGGATGTTTATGTTGATCAGGGCTGATGTAATTGCTCATGAATATTACACCTCTTATGCCTCTTCTCATAATCTGTTTGCACTTTGAGAATGAAAGTTTCTTCATCTTGATTATTTCTTATTTTATAAATGATAAATGCAACCCAGTTATGATTATTCATAACAAATGATAATTGCCTCTCCAATGCAAAAAGAGATTCACAATATGACATGAGTAATAAAGAAGTCATTAAAAAAGACTTTATAATGTGAATTGAAATATTCAAGTCAATGTGTATGAGAACTCATATACACACCTGTGAAATCATTCTTCACGCTGAAATATTTACTGTGCTCTAACTGGTATAATACAATCTTTATCTTTGAAAAATGTATACTGTCATACCGCCTGACTTGACCAGGTTATTTGTTTATAGATGAGGAGATTTGACTGAAATTTGTTTTTTCCTCTGTAGCCTGGAACCATGATTGAGTGGGGAAACTACTGGTGGGTCAATCCTGTTTCTTATTGACAAAGTTGAAATGAATTGATGAACCAATATGAACTGATGTTTCACTGCCTTTTATAGACTGTAGTTGCTGAATTATGAGAAAACATGGTAACACTCCTCAGATTTAACACTTTGAATCCTTCTAAAATATATCAAGCCAAATATGGGAGAATATAGATAAATATCTAAAAATACTGTATTAGTTGTTTTAATAAAATATCATAGCAACTTTGATTTATGCTAAAGATTTACAAGCATAGTTGTAATTTAAGTGTCAGAATACTTTATGGGGCCAACAGACCTGGTGTTTTATGCCTGACTTAATTTGACAAACTATCGACAAGTGATTATATGATCTACAAATGAAAGAATCTGCATGTTTAAATCAAGCAGGTTGATTTAAAATGTCTTAAAAATACAGAAACACACACTAAGCACACACTAAACACACTGTGTGTGTTTACAGGGCCCGAGCCATTGAGTTCCGTCAGCAGAACCAGGAGGCTGTTGGTGGATTCTTCTCTCAGATTGGACGACTCTACATGGTGCATCACCTCTGGGGTGAGGAACTGAACATCCAGTGCAAAACACTGACTGATACAACACAAGATAAAATTGATCACAGATAAATAACAAATTACTAGCTAATTAAAATATATGTGAAGAGGGAATGCTGGAAATATCCCTTGTTGTTCACTGTCAACTTTAAGATGACTTGTATTTTTAACTTACTGTAAAAGAAGATGTAACAATATTTTATTGTAAAAATACATGGATATTTAAAATTTTTGTAAATAAGATTTTGGTCATTCGCACATTTTATATTAATAATACATGTAAATTTTAAGGGTATTTGACTGCTGAGGTTATTTGGTTATAACCAACAAACATGTTTTTATTGTAGGGTTTTACATGATTTGTTTTGGTTAAAATAACAGTGCTGAAGACAGGTCTTCATATGTCTGTGCTCATTGGATGGGTTTCTTGTTTCTTTCAGCATATAAAGACCTTCAATCAAGAGAGGAAACCAGAAATGCTGCCTGGCAACGTGAGGGCTGGGACGAGGTGGTGTATTACACAGGTGAGGGGCGGGACACAAATTATTGTTTTACAAACAATAATTCATATGCAAATAATCATAGAATTGTTCATATCTATATAAAAGAACCCAATCACTTAGAAAAGTCATAGCACACCTCTCCTCATTAAGCCGGTCGATTTAACCCTTACTCATGGGTCTACAACAAACCATGTGGGATGAGGAACATACTGAAGTTTTGTCTAGAAAAAGAAGAAGAACTAGATGTGAGTGGTGCCTGCTGTGGCAAATCTCCGGCCAGATGACTTGTGTCAATGACGTTAACATGTTTTAACATGATGCTAGCATGAATTAGCATGTAACTAGCACAATGCTAACATGACTTAACGTGATGTTAGCATGATGCTAACATGACTTAGCATGAGTTAGCATGATGCTAGCATGACTTAGCATGATAGATATACTAAAATATGGCTTATTCATAGTGTTAGGAGGTTGCTAGGGTGATCTAAATGGTTGCTAGGGTGTGGTCAGGAAGTTGCCAGGGCAATACCTAAAGCCCACTGACAGCCGAGTCAAATAAGCCCACCCACATATCTCTACAGTTGAGATATGCTGAGATATGGCTTATTCTTTTTATTATATGGTTGCTAGGGTACAGTAAATGGTTGCTAGGGTGTAGCTAGACATTTGACATGGTAAAATCAATTGATGGGTGTGTGTGAATCAAAAGAGCCAACTTCCATGTCTCTATGATGTTCTGATACTGAGATATAGCTAATTCATGTTAGTTGCTAGTGTGCTCTAAATGGTTGCTAGATCATGGCTGGACAGTTTCTATGGTAATAATTAAAGACTACCTGGCAGTCTGAGTCAAAAGAGGTAACCCACTTGTCTCTAGTGGGGTGGTTGCTAGGGTACTTTAACTACTTGTTACTTGGCATGGCTATGAAGTTTAAATGTCACCATGTGTTGCGGCTTATTAATCTGAGCAATATGAACCCATCCCCAAATCTCTGCAACATTTTGATGTGGAGCTATAGCGTCACAAACTTCAGCCCAATGTTAAGTCTGTGGAATTTTTCGCCCGCTAATTTGTGCACCCTAAAAACATTGTACCCCTGATCGCTTAAAAAAATTTGCTTCGCAAGTAGCATTTCTGCTACACTTACGTAAGTATCAATGTTTGGTAGCATAAATGTGTGTAGAATTGGTGTTACACTTCAAACTCAGTACCAAATACAATGTATCCATCGTTGTATATGCACCACACTAAAGTAATGTAATGTAATGTATGTTGATCTGTATGTATGTTTGTATGTATGTATCCCACTACTGTAGGAACACCATAAACCGGCAACAAACTCCTAGTACACTCAGGTGCACTTGGTCAGTAAAGGTCTCTCTGTATTCTCTCTCTGTACTCTTAATAAACTTTCTTTCACTAACAAGGTCATGTTAGAGACACATAATAAGACACCAGCTGATTCAGTATTGCTGTTTTCTGTTTTATTGTCTTGAAACATTTTGCTCACTCAGTTAGGGTTAGAGAGCAGAAATTACTGTGGGTGCACAAAAATTACTGCACAAAAAACACTTTTGGGTTTTTAAGAAAAAACTTTCTCACTTCAGAAAAGTATTTAGACTGATAAATATAAATGTTTCAGATCTGCCCTTCATCAACACATTTATAGCAGATGGAAACTGGGGTGAGTTTAGAAATCATTTTGGTGTTCAGTTTCACAGATCCATATGTGTTCCATTCACACCAGATCAGCATGAAAACACATAGGCATTTGATTTGATTGATTGATCCCTGCTGAGTGTTTGATTTGATTAGTTGATCCATGCTGACACTTTACTGAGACTGTCCTGTATTTACACAGAGAATTCGATAATTTTATACCAGTTATGCACTATTAAAATATTATAAATATGCAACTCATATTAACAATCAACTGTCATACTCTGATTTTTAATTCTTATTGTCCAGTTATTTGTTCAGTGTGTTGTAACACTTATTTTTATTGTGCTAAATAAGATATTTGGTCTACCTTTATTGAACAACATTACACAAGTGTGTTACATATGCTCAATGAGAAGTGTTTAAAATGTATATTTCCTGACCTCGTGAGGTAAAGCTCAGATTTATTGGTTACAGAAAATAAAACGCTTCAACAACATATAACGACAGAACACTGCAACAAACTTGATCGTTTACTACATAATGTCCCGCCTGCCAGACAGAGTGCATTTTCTCTGCAGCCTGTCAAACTGAGAATGCTTGTTTTTCAGGAACAGGAACAACAGGAACATGTGAGCAATATAAAGATAACCACAGGCCAACTCCAGTATTTATGTTAGTGTGTATGTTAATTGGGTTAATCTGCTTTATTAGCGTTTTTCAATCGCTCTGCATGTGCGTTTTCTGTACTTTTGCTGTTACAAGACGGTCTCCTCAGTTGGCTTAAAAAGTAGATTATTCATGATACCAAATTGTTAGATAGCTCACCCAATCAACCACCAACAAAGAACAGTCTTACTTGGGTGAACACATACAACATACCAGTAACTCATCAACAATCACCCGGAGACAACCTGCAAAACAAAAATCAAAAGTGATAAATAAGGAGAAAAAGACTGACTCCACCACCTGCTATGATAAAACGTGTTTAGATGAAGACATGCAACATGCAAGTCACCTGGAAAGAATTTGTTAAACATGAAAGATGATGGAGAACAAGACTGACCTAAAGTCTGAGTCTTCTCTTAACTGCTATGTTGAGCAGGCACAACTCAATGAAGCGCTCAGCTCATTACATGTGACGTGTCTCTCTATCTCTGACTAAAGATGTACTTCTCTTATTTTATCTGGACTTTGCACATCTCTGTCTGTCCCTGTTAGAGCCAGTTGTCTTTAGTCCAAGAATACTGTAGTGTACACCAGTGTATGAAATCTGCAGGGTTTTTGGCAGTTTCAAGCATTGTATAGCCTTCATTCATCAAAACATCTAATGTAGATCTTAAAACATCCAGTCTGCTGCATCTATTGCATACTCAAACACAAAAACAATGTTAAGCTACCTTTAACAAAACATATAATTTTTAACTGTGTTGTATATAATTGCAATGTATTTCTAGTACCAAAGTAGGAATTTAGCATTGTTACTCAGTAGAAGGTGTAGGAGTGATGGCTATCAAAAATGGGGCCCTGTCTAGATTTGATCTAAAGCAACTTATTTCAAGTAGTGATCTATGCTGAAATAGAGAGTTTTATGACACTTTATTAATTTACCACTAGTGGTAATGTGGAATTATAACAATAATAATGTTTGTGATTTTGATTGTTTTTATTTTTGATTTTGTTGTTACTTTTGGACAGTTTCAGTATGTTTGTTTAACACCTGATGTCCAATGTAAATCTGGTTCCTGAAACAAAGCACTGGCCCAAAGCATTATGGGTATTAAAAAGAGTGATGTTTTTGTCTTGCAGTTCCTTTGATTCAGCACATGGAGTCAAGGATTATGATCCCTATGAAGACGTCTCCTCTGAAGTGACCTGTCAGAAACATCCACACATCTAATGAATGAAGTTTAGAAGATCCTGTTGTAGAGTTCTGCTCATCCTGAAATACACTGATTGATTGATTGATTGATTGATTGTTTTTCTCACTCATTTTGTTCTAATTATGGTTGTTTAACCTTTCAAAAAACAAAACACCTTAAATCAGATAATAAAACTGTCTAGAAATTTGAGATTAGAGGTGGTTTGTTTCCAGTTTTTAGAGAAACCTATGGCTGCTTTGCCTGTATACATGAGTGTGCCTTTTATCATAAGGTTGTGGTATCACAAATCAAGTTTGATTTAAGTTTAAATGGTATTGTGGGAAACATTAGGACACAATGGACACAATGATTGAATAGTAAAAAAACTATTTAATCTACATGTTTTCTGCAATGTTGCATTTCTCAAATTAGCAATTTAGTCTTCATTGTTAATGCAATCAAAATTCTCAACTTGATCAATATTCTGTGTGGTGTTTAACTAAATGTAAACTTGAATATCATAAGATTATCTGTTTTGTTCTTGAACTAAGCCTATACAATGGAACATTTGATTTAAAGCTTTGAATAGCACTTTAGACAGACGCCTTACCAATACATGTGAGCGCTCAACACTCAAGATCTTAGTAGTTTCACAGTGTGTCATGTATTATTATAAAACCTGTTACTTTACACATGGAGCTTTTGGGCTTTTTTCTCCACATTTCAGAAGAGAGAATGAAATGACAGCTAATGTGGCTAATAGTTTGTCAGTGATTTGTTTGCTATGAATAATTTTTTGCTTCATACTGTAGATGATATTTCAGGGAAAAATGATTGGTAAGAGTTCAAATGTTCAAATTAAACCAGTGAATTCAAATTCAAACATATTTCTAATCTTTTTTCTTGTCAAATTTTCACAAAGGCATTTCACCCCAATAAATGATATATCAATAAATCATACACCAACAGTACTTTAACTAGATAGTAAAGTTTGAGGACAAACTTTATGTTGGCTTGAAAAAGGTTTGAAATACTTTAGGTCTTATTGATTGATTGCATGGTTGAGCATGATGCTAACACATTTTATCATGATGCTAGCATGTTTTAGCATCAATTAGCATGATATAGCTCATTTATGTTGGTTTCTGGGGTGCTCTAAATGGTTGCTAGATCATGGCTGCACAGTTTCTATGGCAATAATTAAAGACTACTTGGCAGTCTGAGTCAAAAAAGGGCACCCACATATCTCTAAAGTGTTCTGATGCCTCTCACCTTTTTAAATAGAAGTCAAGGTGGTGGTTGCTAGGACGTGGCTATGAAGCTGAAATGTCACAATTTGTTGCTACTTACTAAGCCGAGTAATATGAGCCCACCCCCAAGTCTTTACGACATCCTGATGCGTCACAAAATTCAGCACAATGTTAAGTCTATTGATTTTACGCCCATTTTTCGTACGCCCTAAAAACATCATACACCCCAGCGCTTTTAAAAGTCATAGCACACCCCTCCTCAATAAGCCGATCGAATTGATACCTCATTCATGGGTACGACAAACCTTGCGGGACGAGTTACGTACCGAAGTTTTGTCCAGAAAAGAAGTATGCAGAAGAGTTCAGCATAAAATCAGCTTAAATAGTATGACAGTATGTTGGCTTTTTTAAGCAAACATAATTAGGGTTTATTTCATTTGTGTTGTGTTTTCACAACATTAACCAGATTTTTTACGTGCATATTTGACGATGCAAGACAAAGGCAGGCAAAAACTCTGTCATGTTTCCTTTCCGTTGTCCCATGAGAGCGCGTCAGGGGCGGGGCCGGCGAGAGCGCGTCAGGGGCGGGGCCGGCGAGAGCGCGTCAGGGGCGGGGCCGGTGAGAGCGCGTCAGGGGCGGGGCCGGTGAGAGCGCGTCAGGGGCGGGGCCGGAGGTTTCTGGAAGCAAGAGGACTTGTGCACGCGCGTCATTGTGCTGCAGCATGTCGGCGGTGAAAGCTCTTAACCCAAAGGCGGAGGTCGCGCGGGCTCACGCGGCGTTGGCTGTGAACATCAGCGCCGCTCGCGGGCTGCAGGACGTGCTGAAGAGTAACTTGGGGCCGAAGGGAACCATGAAAATGTGAGTTTGACGCGGCGCGAGCCTCGGAGGTGCTTTGTTAGCGCGCGATTTAGCTAGAGCTAACCGGTTAACAGCCGAAATGAGCACGTGTTCAGTTCCTCACATTGTAACCAGCCGATGAGATCAGCGCTGTACGATGGGTGATGATGATGATGATGATGATGATGATGATGAGGAGGGGGAGGAGGATTTTATTTAACAGCGTGTTATAGACAGATGGAGCATCATGAGGTTAGCATAAGCGCTATCAGCTCATTACAGCGAAAATAAAACACGATCATAAGCTTAAATGAGCTAAAGTCAGTCTGCTATCTTATTTGCTGTGGTGGTGATCAACATTATCAGCAGGTCTTTATCATGTTCTTCTGTCAGTGTGATCGGGTTGTCTTGTAGCACCATTGAATTCACGAACGTCTGGTGAGGTTGATTAAAGGCGTGCTTTATCTGTTTAATATAGTGATGTTTTATTGAATGGTGTTATAAATGCAATGTTTATGTCATGTGGAATGATACGTTTATGCTGCATTAATAGATGTGACGTTTTATAACGCTGTTTATTTCACAGGCTTGTTTCTGGTGCTGGAGACATCAAGCTAACCAAAGATGGCAATGTTCTTCTGCATGAGATGGTGAGAGATTCACTTCCTGCTGCTGTACATTGATTGATGTTTAGCCCATATTGTGTTTGTTTATTTGGTGTTAGATACGTATTATGCTCTTTTGGTGCTTAAGAATTGCTCTGATGCTTTTGTTAATCTGTACACTATTATCTGTTGATGTCATTTAATCTAAAAGTGTCCAGATATCAGCCTATCCATCGATCTGGTGGATTTATGGTCTGTTAGTTTTTGCTCTGTGCACTGTGTGCTCTCTGACACTGCAGTGTTATTTCACGTTTCAGCAAATCCAGCATCCCACAGCTTCACTGATCGCTAAGGTGGCCACAGCCCAGGATGACATCACGGGTGATGGCACCACGTCTAACGTGCTTATAATAGGAGAGCTACTGAAACAGGCCGACCTCTACATCTCTGAGGTATTTCATAATTTTATTATGACTGTATTCTGTGGTGTTGCGTTGCCTTTCAAACCAGTGTCTGTGTGCTCTCTGCAGGGTCTTCATCCCAGGGTCATTGCCGAGGGCTTTGAGGCTGCTAAGGAGAAAGCCCTTGAGATTCTGGAGAAGGTGAAGGTCGTGAAGGAGATGGACAGAGAGATGCTTATTGACGTGGCCAGAACCTCACTCAGAACCAAGGTCCACACAGAGCTGGCAGATTTACTCACAGAGGTGAGGGAAGAACCTTGTGTCTTCCATGATCCGGATGAGCAAAATAATGTTTTATCAGTCACCGGGACACGATTTAATTGAAGAAGTGCAGTAATGTTGAGTTGATAATGCTACCATTTAATATAATTACAGTGAAGTTTGTCATTGGATGCCGAATTGTGTTGGATTTGTTAACAGCTGTGTTTTCTCTTTAGGCTGTTGTGGATGCTGTTCTGGCCATCAGAAAACCTAACGAGCTCATTGATCTTTACATGGTGGAAATCATGGAGATGAAGCACAAAACCGACAGTGATACACAGTGAGACACTTTACCTCTTCACTCTGAGCTAACACACCCGGAGAAAACTATTTCATATCACTCTAAACCTGCACGACAGATGGAAGCAGAGCAAGAGTTGATGTAATTGTGTTGCTTGTTTGTGATTATCAGACTGATCAGAGGTCTGGTGTTGGATCATGGAGCCAGACACCCAGACATGAAAAAGAAAGTGGAGGACGCGTTCATCCTCACCTGCAATGTGTCTCTGGAATATGAGAAAACGTAAGTGTAAAGATTTTGTCCTGTAGATGTGCTGCATAGTGCTGATGTTTGTCATTGTGAATAATGTCAAGAAACAGGTCTGTAAAACACTGTTTCCTGACAGAGAGGTGAACTCTGGGTTTTTCTACAAGAGTGCGGAGGAGCGAGACAAATTGGTGAAGGCAGAGAGGAAGTTCATTGAAGACCGTGTGATTAAGATCATTGAGCTGAAGAACAAAGTCTGTGCAGATAACAAAAAGGGCTTCGTTGTCATAAACCAGAAGGTGATGTAGATATACTGCTCAGATTTCAATTATTGGGTTTGTTAGCATTATATTTGGCACTCGGTTATTTGTGTGCTGAGTGCTCAGTATTTTAACTGATGTCTGACATATGGAAAATATTCTACTATCACATACTGTCACACAGAACATAATGTATACAATAATGATTCCCTTGAGTGAAGAGAACTTACATCGCCTAGCTTTGTTTATTTTTTCTTGTACTATGAAAGCATTGAGTGCTTGTGTCGCTCCAAATGATTGCTTCTCCATAATGCTTCACAATGATTGGACAAACATATGGCCCTGTGCCTTCCACAGAAGATGTTTATAAAAATATATGTAGACCACTTTACTTTGTGTTTGCTACAAAAAATGGTCTACCCTGCCTTGAACTGAGTAATTGATGTGTGACAGGGGATCGATCCCTTCTCTCTGGATGCTCTGGCTAGAGAAGGCATTGTAGCCCTGCGAAGAGCCAAGAGAAGGAACATGGAGAGGTAAGGGAAAAATTTCCGATCTTCTGAGTCTGACATGGTTGAATTGTTACTCTGTTACTCCTTTATCATGCTTACTATTTCCGGTAAGTGAAGCAGTATATTGCTACTTCCGGTACTATTGTAAAGCAGTTAAAACTAATGGTTGAATCCTCTTGCTGGTGTTATCGAAGGTGTATCAGGCTGCTCTAATTCTAAACTGTCAACCTCACCCTTGCATACATCCTTCAGTTTTCACAATTTTCCAACACAAAAAGAACCAAGGAAAGCATGGATGAAACTAATACAGTGGGATGAAGCTCCTTTTATATTCCTTTTATATACTACGCAGGAGTGCGTTCGTGTGCAGTATGCATTTCGAAACTGAAACCGAAACATCTATTTACTACAGGGTAACTATTTTAAAGAGTTTTATGAAGTTGAAGAATGTCTGAAACTAAAGTGGAGAATTTCAGAAATGCTGTAACAAATTTGTGTTCAAATACTGAACACAGGAGAGCACAAAATACCTTTTAATGAATGTTGTTTCAGTGAGTAGGGACTAGAGTATGTTTTCGGCCTGAGGACTAAAATTGTACAAACACTGAGCAACCTGTAGTTTATGGGGCTCCTCGTTCTTTTGCAGTGACCGGCAGCAGCTTGTCTGCACTAATACCTGTTCACTATATCTGACACTGCATGCAAAGGAAGGAGGGATGTTATCACAGCCTATGAGCAACTGCTAACTTTAAACTTACCCTGCTAACAGTTGAAGTTAGCCTTGATTATGAACGATTGATAACATGATATGAGTAGACTTGCATTAGCATTAGCATACCAGTAGCCACTTGCTTTACCTGTTTCTGCTGCTAATTAGGAGAAGATAAGAGCATGTTTCTTGCCAGGCTGCGTGTATTTGTCATGCATTTAAAATGCCCTTTCCAGAACAAGGCGTCTGTGGATGAGAGTCTGAAGCAAAGACGGTGGGACAACGTTGTCTTGCAACAACGTGGGTTTCGTCAACAATCCAGTTTTGCTTCATCATCTTACCTTTGACAACACAGCCATATGCCATACATTAAGCGATTTGTATGTTATTGCACATGTGCAGAACTTTGTAGTTTCATTTTCAGTCCATTGAAGTGTTTACATGTCCTGTCGATTGGATTAGAAAAGGTTTAAACCACCCCTTACCATCCGAATAAAATTTTAATCAGATTTGGCCAGCTCATTCCAATTGAGGCGTTTACATGTGACTTTAATCTGATTGTGCTTCTAGTCCTATTACAATCATATTATTAGGGTCCATGTAAATGCAGCTAGTGACACTAAAAATAGTCTAATCATGAGACAACTGATTTAAAGACACATTGTATTAGAAACTTCCTGTCCAGTCTGAAAAGTGTTTGAAACAACCTGTGTACAAATAATGTGCAAAAAGCCTGTTTACATAGAAATCTTGCACTGAAAACATGAGCATGACTTGAGACTTTACTGTATTTTACTGCAAGGAACATTGACTAAGATAAAGTGATTCATCAGGGTTGTTACACACTGAAAATGAGTGCTAAAAGTGTTTAAGTGCTAATTGAGTTTCTCTCTGCTTATGTGTCTGATCACATGACCTGTCTATCATGACCTGTCAGACTGACTCTGGCCTGTGGGGGTGTGGCCATGAACTCTGTGGATGACCTCACACTGGACTGTCTTGGGCATGCTGGGCTTGTGTATGAACACACATTGGTGAGAACTACACCTTCACTCAACACTCACCTGAACACTCAACATTGGCTTTTTCACAGCCGCTCATGTGTTGTGTCAGGGCGAAGAAAAGTTCACCTTCATCGAGGAGTGTGGGAATCCACGTTCTGTCACCCTGTTGGTCAAAGGGCCCAACAAACACACGCTGACACAGATCAAAGACGCGGTGAGGGATGGGCTCAGAGCCGTCAAAAACGCCATTGAAGATGGTGAGTCGGTTGGAGGTCAGCGTGGGCAATGTGGGCTCATGATGATGTGTGTTCAGGGGTGGGAGGTGTAATGTTTGATCAGCTGGGGATACTGTGGGTTCATGATGTGTTTGTGTTTAGGTTCAGTTGTGGCGGGTGCTGGTGCGTTTGAGGTGGCTGTGGCCGACACTTTGGTCAAACACAAGTCCAGGGTTAAAGGTCGTGCTCAGCTGGGTGTGCAGGCATTTGCTGATGCTCTCCTGGTCATTCCAAAGGTAACGATTTGATTTCTGCACAATATGAACAGAAAAAATTGCCATGTTAAGGATGTAACTCCAGTTTAAATGTTTATCATTTGAAGGTTCTTGCTCAGAATTCAGGCTACGACCCCCAAGAGACACTTGTGAAACTACAGAGTGAATATAAAGAGTCAGGACAGCTGGTGGGAGTCAACCTGAGCACAGGCATGTAACGCATGTGCTCGCACATAACTTACACCCATAACACACACACAAACTTGCAGAGCCTAGCACGCTCATGTTTCAGTGGAGAGAGTAAAACACTGTCCTGATATTTACAGTAATATTATTAATATATTGCACATAAATAAATATTATTATTATATATTAATATTGCACAATGTCAGCTGTGGCAGTCATTTTGAGTCAGTATTTGAATGACCTGAGTGTGTCTGCTGCATATTATTATTGCTTGTTTGAACGTGTTCTGTGGCTGAGATATTAACAAGACATTCATGTTTAACTCAGCTGGTGCGTTCGTGTTTGTAAAATTGTTCGTATTTTTAACGTATCTCTTATCTCAATGCGTTCAGTTGACAGCTGCTATTAAAACATCTCTGTAGTAATATAAACATCATTTGTATGTGTGGTTTTCTGTGGTCTCATGTTTATGTTTGCAGGCGAGCCTATGGTTGCTGGAGAAGCTGGCGTTTGGGATAACTACAGCGTGAAGAAACAGCTGCTTCACTCATGGTGAGAAGCTTTTAGCGTGAACATTACTGAGACTACAGAGTGCTGTGTATGCAATACAGATGGCTGAAATCATGTCAGATCTGTGTGTGTGTGTGAACAGTGATAAATGTGTGTGGTCAAGGGGTTGTATTGGTCAGTTTGTTTGTTTCTGGTCTCTGTAGCACTGTCATCGCCAGTAATATTCTTCTAGTGGATGAGATCATGAGGGCGGGCATGTCTTCACTCAAGGGTTAACCGACTAGCAGCTGTCCAATCAGTGATCTCCATCTGGATTGACTCAAATTGAAATGAAATTGTGAGACTCTGAAGTTCAACACACTTTCCTTTGTATCCATTAAACATTTGTTTTAGTTTTTTGTCAATTCTTTGTGAACTCTGCTGATAAAATGAGGGAAGAAAATAATCAATATTGCACTCATTGTTTATTACTGCAGGAGTGATTTTCAGCATTGCTTTCAAAGTAGATTCAGCTGTAGATGAAGTTTAAATGATGTTTAAGAATGTGGGAAAAAATGTCATTCACATTTATTAAAATCATCTACATCATTGTGTAGTTCTGTTAATAAAAACCCAAGTATTTAAAATCAACAAATTCTTTCTTGTAATCTTTAATGTGGTTCCCCTTATCTGTATTACTTTAAAATACAATTATGACTAAATGTATCACTTCTGCCATGTTGATTGAAAAGCAACATTAGTGACATCAAACATTTCCAAACATTTATCAAAATAAATTTGTATTGATGGTTTGGATAAAAGGATTTGGATCTGTGTAAAACTGACAGAGTTGTCCTAAACTACATTTTACACTTAACATTTTGATCTAAGATCAGGGAACAAAAATGACAGGATATATGAATGCTAAGAGCCTATAACACACACATTACAGTTGTTCATACATTAATAATATCAAACTCATCAAGCTTATAAGCTAATACAAGTAAACTCAAGACAGCAAAATAAATTCTGTCTTTATAATGTATTTCATTAGTTAAGGCGATGTTGTGTTAGACTTGATAATGTTCATACATTTTACCATTAAGATGGGCTAGGAGAAAAAAAACGATTACATTTTTGTCAAGTGCTGATAAATGTAAAACAAATCTATTCAGACGAGCTGCTCAGTTTTTACAATCGAGTTAAACACTGTTGCTAATCAGATTTATTAGCATTAGATGAATCCAGACTGTTGAAGTTTTTGCCATCTGTTCAGCCATGCATCGTAGGTGTCAAGTTATCCAGCATTCCTTAGCTGTGGATGTGATATTTCAGCATTTACAGGCACTGACCTGTGATTTTAACATTGCCAGCAGAATTAGCTGGTTTTCTGATAAACGCCACTTCTCTTGTGTGAACACCTTTGCTAAGGCTGATATGTGCAGGTCGTGCACATAGATATTTGGACAAAGATTCTTTAGAGTGTAAATCTTCAAAAATGTGAGACCTGACATGAACTATGAACACACATACAGATACACACACACACACACACACACACACGTTTGTTTGAGTAGAGGTCATTCCTCTTGGGCATCAAGAAAAGGGATAAGACTTTCCTTCTAGATGCCACAATTTTGTTTTCTGGTTTTCAGCGATGCTGTGAATTCGGTCAGTCCCTTTCAAATTAGCATGTAAAAAATGTGTTTTGGATTTCTCCTGCCTATCAGCTGCTTCAGGATAATGAACAGTCATACACAGAGAACCTGGAGTCAGCTCTGAGAGGTTGACTCCCCTAGTTAATTATTTATAGACATGGAGAAGGCTCTTCATAAAGAGGTTCTGCGTTTGGTACAGGAAGTCTATAGCATTTAATTCAAGCGCCGAGCTCCCAGTTTCAATGCGGTGGTTTAGATGATAGTCAACACCGAGCAGCATTAGGTGTTGGAAATAAAAGTGCAGTCTCTCTTGGCAAAGGGGGCCATATAGTCTGTTTCTCTTTCTGAGACAGAAGCTGTGTTCTACAGCCAGTATTTCATATTTACATAAAGAAGGATGGTGGGGTTGCGTCCGGTTTTAGATCTGCAGCATCTGAACCATTCTCTGAGGAGATTCAGGTTGAAGATGTTAACTACTCTGCTTCTTATAAATCAAATCAAGTCTGAGGATTGGTTTGTCAAGATAGATCTAAAGGACGTATACTTCCATATTTCCATCCTTTCCTCAAACAGGAAGTTCCTGAGGTTTACTTTCTGAGGAGAAGTGTACCAATATCATGAGACTTCAGGATGTCCACATACTCATGTACTGTTACATGTACAACTGGCTTTATTTAAGCTCAGTCAGAGGAAATGGCAGTTTGGTATCAAGTTGTCGTCCTTGGCCATCTGAGTGTGGGACTCAACTGTGATGCGGGCACAGTTGGCTTCCCCTCGTATTGCGTCTATCCTGGCTGCTGTTTCCGGGATCAGGCTAGTCTAAGCCATCACAATGAAACAATTTGCAGAGAGTGTTGGGGCTTATGGCAGCTGCATCCAATATAATTCCTTTTGGCCTGCTGTATATAAGACCTCTAAAGTGGTGGCTCAGGACCAGGGGGTTTTCCTCAAGGAGAAAATGTTTTGGAGAGAATGTTTTGCATGATCAGATGTTATTCCTTCGTTCTCTGATCAATGTGAAAGAAACCATGGTTCCTGTCCTAAGGCCTGATTCTAGGAGTGTCCTGTCTACGGAAAACTGTGACAACTGATGTGGCCCTCACAGGCTGGGGTGTGGTCATGGAGGGCTGCTTTTTATTGGGGAACTGCAGGCCCTTTCTGTGTCTCCCTCCTGTCTAGAGTTTGTTACTGGGAGAAAAGCTACTGATCAAAAGCTAACTTCTTTTCAAGTGTCCTTTTGTAGCTCCTGAGATGTTTCTATCTCCCCAACCTAACCCTCCCTATAAACCTTGTCCTCACACAAACATGTGTAACAATAGATTTAAAGATAAACCTGATCTGGTCAATTTATGAGCCTTTTTAATTTAGTGAGGACAAGTAAAATGTCCTTACAAGTTGGTTGTCATAGTTCAAGTATGTTAGTGAGGACATTTGACAAATATAGCTAAACCTGTACACACACACACAGTCACAAAGTGTGCAAGTTACTCACGTTTCTCAGCACTGCAGTGAGAACTGTGAACTACAGACAGACACACAGACACTTCACTCCAGTTTCTTTTCAGACAGTGTTCATAAAATATGAATAAAACAGCACAGACTGAAGCTAAAGGGAGCTGATGAAAGGAAATGAGGATGAGGTGCAGAATCAAGGTGTGCGTAAATACAAACAGTAAACAGACAGTAAGTTTACATCACTGAACAGAACCTGAGAGTTAATGTTGCTAAAATGCTGACACATTTAAATTCAGACATTCATTTCATTAATACCAGTGCTTTTCCAGTCACACATTTGATCTGTGTCGTCTCAGCTGTCTGCAGGAGGTTTATTGAGCTTGACAGCTGAGATCAGCACAGAACAGAAAACATAAAGATTAGATCCTGTCCTGATTCTTCACAGAGAAGTGTGAGAGTGAATAGACGAATGTGTGGACTGGTATTACCTATGCTGTGGGGACCAAATGTCCACACAAGTATAGTAATACCTGTGCATTTTGACCTTGTGGGGATATTTTTAAGGTTAAGGAAACGTGTACAGTTGTACAAAATGTTGGGTTGAAATTAACCCAATTTGGGTTTACCCAATTAACCCAATGTTGGGTCAAGATGAACAAACCCAACCATGGGTTATTTTAAACCGACAAGTTGGGTTGTCCAAGTAATCCAACTCTATGGATTGATTGTTTTTTGTTTGTGTTTTTCTTTTGGGTTGTAATAACCTTTTGTTGGGTTGGAACAGCCCAATGTATGGGTAATGTCTGTAAAGCTATACAAGTTGTTTAAAATGTTTAAAAAGACCATATAAGAATCTTCTCTAATTTTGTAAACTTTAGGTGTACTTTGCATTACTTTTATACCTTTCATTGTGATGTCTATATACAAACAAAAACAAAGTTTATTTCATTGAGAAAGCATATTTATGATATCAATAATAATATATTATATGAAGTATAAGTTCAAGTTCAATTTAATTATATAGCACTTTTCACAGTGGCACACTGTTACAAAGCAGCTGTTGAAATGAAAAATATCCAAAGATATATAACAGTGAAAACTGAATTGAAAATGAAAGAGAAAGAAGAAGTGAAAATTAGGAAGAGAAAAAGAAGAAAATTCAGAATTGATCAAATTAATAAACAATGATAAAAACATAATGTACAAAGCAAATGTTCTACGCTAATATCAGCAGTCTCCCAGTAAGCAAGCCAACAGGGCAACAGTGGCAAGGAACCAAAACCCCAGTTATTTATAAATGGAGAAAAAACCTTGAGAGAAACCAGGCTTAGCAGGGAGGACCAGTTCTCCTCTGGCACGTTAATGCTGCAGTCCTTAGCTAAAGCTAAAAAAAGATGTCCATCACATATTCCTGGTGCTTTGGGTGGGCTGGGTGTTGCTATAGTCATTGCTCTATGGCACGAGGATGAGCACCAGACTGTACCATAGCAGGGGCAGTTTTCAAGATGAACTGGAGCTTGGGTAGATCTGTCGAGTTGAGATGTTGAGTCCATCTGTAGATGTAATCTATAGCTACCCCGGGATTGAAACCCTGGGATAAAAAACCAAAATAAAAAAAATTAGCAAAGCTGCTGTTGATAATGTTAAGAACATACGATTTTATTTACTTTGAGGTAGAACGAGAAGCAAGTGATGAAAAGCATTATGAGAATGCTTGGCTAAATAGTTGTGTCTTTAAACTGGATTTGAACTGCGAGAGAGTAACTGAGCCCTGAACAGCATTGGCAGGCTATTCCAGAGTTTAGGAGCCAAGTGTAAAAAAGCTCTGCTGCCTTTAGTGGACTTTGCAATTCTGGGAATGACCAGAAGACCACAGTTTTGAGAGCGTAAGGCACGCATTGGCTCGTAAAATGAGAGAAGATCAGTTAAGTACAAAGGGGCTAACCCGTTTAAGGCTTTGTAGGTAAGCAGTAGAATTTTATAAATAATACAAAATTTAACACGTAACCAGTGTAGATCTGACAAAACCAGTGCAGATCTGGAGTTATATGGTCATATTTCTTGGACCTGGTAAGAACTCTAGCTGCTGCATTTTGGACTAACTGTAGCCTTTATTAAGGATGCTGGACAGCCACCTAGAAGTGCATTACAATAGTCCAGTCTGGAGGTCATAAATGCATGGACCAGTTTTTCTGCATCAGAAGTAGATACAATGCTACGCAGCTTAGCAATGTTTCTAAGGTGGAAGAAGGCAGTTTTTACAATATAAGCCACATGATTATCAAAAGACAAATTACTGTCTAATATGACACCCAGGTCTTTAACAGTATTAGATGAAGTGGTGTTACAACCTTCTAATTGGAAACTGTAATCAGAGAGCTTCTGTTTACTTATGTTTGGTCCAATGAGTAATATCTCTGTCTTATTTGAATTTAAAAGAAGAAAAATGTTTTATGTCTTTAAGACAGTCTGATAATTTAGCTAAGGTAGGATATTGGCACAAGAAACAATCAACAAGAGCAACATGAAGTGGCACAAGAAACAGTCAATATATCAATAAAATCAACACGAATTAGCACAAGAAACAGTCAACATGAACAACACGAATTAACACGAAAAAAGTGTTAACAAGTATTGGTCCCAACCTGTTAAAAGAAACAGAACAGAAGAAACACTTCCAAGGAAAGAACATACAACAATATATAGTACATGCATGATGCAGCGTTATTATACATAACCAAACAATTCGTATTTCAGTTGAAATTGCAGCAGACTCAAATGCACCATCTAATTCAATTGGCATGAACTTTAAATGTGTAACATCACGCCAGCAGAGGGAGCCCTCACCGGAATACTGACTGCTCATGCTCCCTCTGCTGAACTCTGAACTTACTTCCTGTTTGGCATCTATATAAACCTTGCTGCCACATGGCCATGTTGCGAAGTATTGCCAGCTTAACACCTGACTACTAAGCATTGTCTTTTACTGCCTGCTTACCTGTGATTTACCTATTGTTTGGTTCTCGTTTTCTGATTTTTGCCTAGCCCCTTTGTTTGACACCTGGATTGGACTGTCTATGTTTATTACGACCCTTTGCCTGTACTTTCGACTTTGATTATGGATAACCCCAATAAACATCTGCAACTGGATCCTGCTTCAGTTTCTGCCTCAGCCCCCTTACAGAATACTTCGCCTACCCTCAATCCAGCGGATGTTTCACAGCTGCAAGCTGCATTTGTCTACCAGGGAGAACTATTACGCAGCTACCACGAACAGCTAGTTAACTTACAGGCATCGAATGAACTACTGCTCCAGCGACTTTGCTCTCCTCCTTCCACCATGTCGAGCACGGTAAGACTTGCTCTTCCCGATAAGTTTGATGGTTCTGCAGAACGGTGTAAAGGGTTCATTCAACAAGTACGCACTTATTTGGAATCGTTGGGGGATCAGTCTCATGCTAGTTCTGAGCAATGCTCTTTTATCATGTCACTATTATCTGGCAAGGCTATTGATTGGGCTGCTGCGGTTTGGGAGACGGACGAACAGTTTAGATCTTCACCTGAGTATTTTTTGCAACAACTCCGAGAAGTATTTGAATATCCTGCTGGGGGTCGGGATGTTTCGTCTCGTCTTTTACACCTTTCTCAAGGCTCACATAGTGCAGCAGAGCACGCAGTCGAATTCAGGACTCTTGCAGCTCAGAGTGGATGGAATGATGCTGCACTTAAAGGGGTGTTTCGGGAAAGCCTATGTCCCCAATTGCAGTTGGAGATGGCATGTCGAGGTGAGGAATCTTCTTTCAATGACTTTGTTAACATGACTGTTAAGATTGATAATTTGCTCAGGAACTCACCTAAACCCAAGCAAGCGCATGCATCCCACCTTATGTCACGACCTGCACTTCGGAATCCTGAGGCACCATGTGTTACCGAGCCCATGCAAGTAGGATCTACCAGACTGTCTGAGGACGAGCGTAGACGAAGGTTCATCAACAACCTCTGCTTTTATTGTGGTGAACCAGGTCATCATAAGTCACAGTGTCCTCAAAAGACCCGGAGGTCCCTCACAGCACAAGACCGGGTGAATGTGGACACCTTTTCACAAAATCCATCTAAAGTCTTCACATTACCCGTACAGATTTCTACCGAAAGTGGTTCTTTTATGTTGACAGCATTAGTAGATTCCGGCGCCGCTCTCAACCTCATCAACTCAGACATCGCCCGGAAACATCAACTACCCACCATTCCATGCTTTCCACCTATCAGTATTACGGCTGTCAATAACCAACCCATCAAAGGAGGAGTTCTGGAACAGACCCGATCACTGAAAATGCAAATTGGGGTTTTTCATGAAGAGAACATCTCTCTATATCTGATCGACTCACCCAAATATGAAATAATTTTAGGAATGCCATGGCTAAGTTGCCACGATCCCCACATCTCCTGGCGCACGGGTGAGCTGACCCACTGGTCTCCATTCTGTTTTAGTCACTGTCTAACCCTTAAGCAGTCCAGTCCATGTCTGTCCACAAGCATGGGGAGCCCTCCGAGCCTGACCCAACCAAAGATCTCCAAGGTTTATAACGAGCTTTTGGAGGTTAAAGGTTAAAGCCACACAGTTACCACCACATCGGCACTGGGACTGTGCTATAGACCTTCTTCCCAACATGTGTCCTCCCAAAAGCAAAGTCTACCCGCTGTCACGCCAAGAAGCACAGGCTATGGAGGACTACATCAAGGAGGCTTTGGAAGCTGGCTTTATCCGTCCTTCTACTTCTCCCGCTGCAGCCGGCTTCTTCTTCGTGGAGAAGAAGGATGGGGGTCTGCGTCCGTGCATCGACTACAGAGGCCTCAATAATGTCACTGTTAAATTCAGGTATCCACTGCCTCTAGTCCCTTCTGCCCTAGAACAACTCAGGAAGGCCAAAATATTTACCAAACTCGACTTGAGAAACGCTTATAACCTGATACGCATCAGGGACGGAGATGAGTGGAAGACAGCTTTTCTCACCACCAGGGGGCACTACGAATACCTGGTTATGCCCTTTGGCCTTGCCAATGCCCCAGCCGTCTTCCAATCCTTCATAAATGAAGTCTTCAAAGATGTCCTCCACAAGTATGTCATCGCATATCTTGACGACATCCTAATCTATTCCTTGAATGAAGAGGATCATGTCACTCACGTCAAGAGTGTTCTTTCCAAGCTTCTTAATCACCAACTCTATGTCAAGACTGAAAAATGTGAGTTTCATGTGAAGCAGACAACATTCCTGGGGTACAACATCAGCCACCAGGGCGTTGAAATGGATGCTTCTAAGGTAACCGCCGTCACTGAGTGGCCGCAGCCCTCCACGTTGAAAGAATTGCAGAGGTTCCTGGGCTTTGCTAACTTCTATTGACGCTTCATTAGGAACTACAGCTCTATTGCTGCACCTCTCACCTCATTACTCAAGGGAAAACCCAAGAGGTTGTCATGGAACGCTTCCGCCAATGCAGCCTTCCAAAAGCTCAAGACCAGCTTCACGACGGCCCCCATCCTTAAACATCCAGATCCAGAACTCCCCTTCATTGTGGAGGTCGATGCTTCTGACTGCGGGATTGGAGCCGTGCTCTCTCAACGTCACGGACAACCTCCCAAGCTTTTCCCGTGTGCCTTCTTCTCTCGGAAGCTAACCCCGCTGAGTTTAATTATGATGTGGGAAACAAAGAGCTTCTGTCAATGAAGGCTGCCATGGAAGAGTGGAGACATTGGCTCGAGGGGGCAGCTCATCCTTTTCAAGTTATCACGGACCATAAGAACCTTGAGTATGTCAAGTCTGCTCGACGTCTGAATTCACGCCAGGCAAGATGGTCTCTGTTCTTTTCACGATTCCATTTTACAGTCACTTATCGTCCAGGCTCCAAGAATAGCAAGGCAGATGCACTATCCAGGCGCCATGATCCCCCACGACAGAACTACAATCCTGAACCCATCCTAAGTCCAGCCTTGTTTGTTGCTCCGGTCAACTGGGACATAATGGAGGAAATTCACCAGGCCGTCCTCACAGAACCATCACCAACGAACTGCTCCCTTCCAAACAATATGTTCCCCAGACACTACGTCACCGGGTCATCCAGTGGGTCCACACATCACTCAGCACGGGACATCCCGGCATTTCACGAACCCTTAAACTTGTGCAGAATTCCTTCTGGTGGCCTTCAATGACCAAAGATGTGGCCAATTATGTCAAGTCTTGCTCCATCTGTGCCCAGTCCAAGACTCCCAGGGACCTGCCAACGGGACTTCTACAGCCTCTCCCGATTCCCCAACGACCTTGGTCTCACCTCTCCATCGACTTCATCACTGACTTACCCCTGTCTGATGGTTACACCACAATCCTGGTCATCGTCGACCGCTTCTCCAAAGCCTGTCGTCTGGTTCCATTAAAAGGATTACCTACTGCCATGGAGACTGCTCAAGCCATGTTCCACCATGTCTTTCGAAACTATGGTCTACCTGAAGACATTGTATCAGATCGAGGAACTCAGTTCACCTCTCAGGTTTGGAAATCCTTTTGTAACCTGTTAGATATCAATGTGAGTTTAACCTCTGGCTATCATCCGCAGTCAAACGGTCAGGTGGAGAGGCTGAACCAAGAGATCGGCAGGTACCTGCGGACTTACTGCAGCCGCGAACAACATCGCTGGGCTGAATTTCTCCCTTGGACCGAGTATGCCCAGAACTCACTCACGCACTCCTCTACAGGACTCACACCATTTCAATGTGTGCTGGGTTACCAGCCTCCCCTGTTCCCGTGGTCAGGAGAACCATCGTCTGTGCCTGCTGTTAACGACTGGATTCGTAACAGTGAGAGGGTGTGGGACAGTGCCCATGTACGGCTTCAACGCGCTGTGAGAAGGCAGGAGATTAACGCTAACCATCACCGTCGCCCACACCCTCCATACCAACCTGGACAAAGGGTCTGGCTCTCCACGAGGGATCTCAAGCTACGTCTGCCGAGCAGGAAGCTCTCTCCCAGGTATGTTGGCCCATTTAAAATCATAAGACAGATTAATGAGGTCACTTACCAATTAGAGCTTCCTGCTGACTACCGCATCTCTCCTTCTTTCCATGTGTCACTCCTCAAACCTTTCCACCGGGACGCTGACCCCGAGGCCATATTGCAGGAGCCACCGCCACCGCTGGACATTGGAGGAACGCCGGCCTACAAGGTGAACGTCTTGCTTGACTCACGGCGAAGAGGGGGTCAGTTACAATACCTGGTGGATTGGGAGGGATACGGCCCAGAGGAGAGATCGTGGGTAGCGGCAGTGGACATTCTGGATCCCTCGCTCACGGAGGAGTTTCATCGAGCCAGACCTGACCGTCCAGCACCACGTCCACGGGGACGCCACGTAGAGCACCTGGAGGTGCTCCTAGAGGGGGGTTCTGTAACATCACGCCAGCAGAGGGAGCCCTCACCGGAATACTGACTGCTCATGCTCCCTCTGCTGAACTCTGAACTTACTTCCTGTTTGGCATCTATATAAACCTTGCTGCCACATGGCCATGTTGCGAAGTATTGCCAGCTTAACACCTGACTACTAAGCATTGTCTTTTACTGCCTGCTTACCTGTGATTTACCTATTGTTTGGTTCTCGTTTTCTGATTTTTGCCTAGCCCCTTTGTTTGACACCTGGATTGGACTGTCTATGTTTATTACGACCCTTTGCCTGTACTTTCGACTTTGATTATGGATAACCCCAATAAACATCTGCAACTGGATCCTGCTTCAGTTTCTGCCTCAGCCCCCTTACAAAATGGTTGTAATTTGACAACATTTAAGACAGTGGTTTTATCACCTTGCATTTCATTTCATATACCTTATGTCGTTGTGGCAGTAAATTTGTCATTTCAGCTTGTGCCACTTTCTCCCACACAGAAATTATTTTGCAGGTTGTACTGGCCACTCAGATGAAATAACTGGTTCTACAAGTAAAACAAGAATTATTCAACAAATTTTAAAATTGATAATTGTATCATTATTGGCTCTTTCTTCAAGTAGTGAGTCAGTTTAGGTACTTTAAAACTATCAATTTGGCACCAGTATCATAAAAAAACAAATGATACCCAACCCTAAGTTACACAGCTCTACAAAATATCCCTCAAAATATCACAAAATCTGCACTTTGGTTCCAAAGGTCAAAGAAATTTGGGAGAATACTATTTCTTTAACAGGAGAAAAAAATTGATTCTATCCTTTTTGACTCTAACAAGGACAGTTCGCAAAATATTCAACTTTGAATTTGTAGTCTTTTACTAAACAAATGTTTACCTGGTATGACCAAGATGCTATTTATAGCTTGTTGATTATCATGCTTACAGATTTCGCAGCGGATTCTCGTCCTGATGTTTCTCAAGCTTTCTTCAAGAAAGCCATGACTGAACCATGACTCCTAAAAACGCATAATACGTTAGCATCCTGTGACTGTTACAAGGCCATTCCTTTTAGTGTTTCTATCAACAGGCCATTAGACTGATGAAGTCATCACCCACTATCACTTCTAATGGGTTCATCAGGATACAACCAGGCCCTTACTCACACTGTTCTTTACCAATGGTAAACTTATATCCACAATGATTGGATTGATTAAGCATTAACACTTCATGACTGCTTTCACTACTGTTACTTGCACTACCTCACAGTGGGAATTTTTTTTATTACAAATGCTTTTTATTTGAAGTTCTATTTTGAAGTATTGTTTAGATTTAGTATTTTTCTTAGTTTGTCCTTTATTGTATATTCTATTTTATTGTCTCATAATTGATTGTTTGAAGGATAAAGCAATAAGAGTTTTATTGTACCAAAGTAAAGACGGCAATAATGTTGAAACTGAATGTGGTAATAAAAATTTGTACTCACATTTTACTCACACAGCCTTTACCGTGGGAGACCTTCAGTCAGGGAAATTGCTCAGCAAAAGAAAAAGCTCATCAAATTGCTCAACCAAATGCATTTTTTCAAAGGATCGGCTGCAAAAAAGAAAAAGTTACACATTAAAATACAAATAGGAAAGAAAATTTCACTGGTACGTGAACATATATCCCACTATGGTAGACAAGCTGGTTTAAATAATGCAGTGGTCTTACATTAAAACCTGTTATGTATTTGTTTTAGTGAGCTCATTAACATAAAATGATTTTGAAACATTTTTAATACATGGCCCCAATCCTGTATGACCCCTTCTGGCTTGGGAAGATACCTATCCAGAATGAAGAATGTTCTTAATATGATTGTTAATAATCCAATGCTTGCACTAGATGCCTAGATAATCAAGGAATGGCATTTTTGACAAATAAAAAAAGCTTCATCTGGTTTAGGGTCAGTATTCTGCGTCTTCATCTAGTTTTCTGATTAAAGACCAAACCTGCAACTTGTTCTTCCTGTCTGGAAGGAATATCCTTAATGTGTGTACTGACACCCATAGACTCCCTCCACTTCCACTGAGCTTTATGCCTCAGATAAAGAATCTTTCACATAAATACATCTTATACTAACTTAGGTTAAATCTTCACATTATAACAAGAAAAAATGGTACATAATCTTTTTATTTCAAAACTTTTTTTAACGTTTAGTTTTAAACAGACTTTTGACAATATCTTAAATTAAAGGTGTCCTATTTTATATATACAAAGATAATGCTATCATAATCCTGGTTTTTGTGTTAACAGCTCTCGCTGTATCTGTTCAGCCAAAAAACCTTTTACGGTGCATCTACGGACTTTCATGAAAACATCTTTTTATGTAAATTTTTTGAAATGGAAACCAGAAAGCTTTCTTAAAAACCTATACAATCTCCACCATAACACCTATGAGTCTGGTAAAGGATTTAAAAAGATCTCAAAACATTTTGTAATCATGCATTCAACTGTCCGGCAGATCATCTACAAGTGGAGGGCTTTCAAAACGACTGCCAGCATGCCCAGGTCTGGTCACCCCAGCAAGTTCACCCCAAGAGCAGACTGCAAAATGCTAAAAGAGGTCTCCAAAAACCATAAAATGTCATCTCGGGACCAGAGCAGGCTCTGGCTACTGTTGATGTAATAGTGCATGCCTCTACAATCAGAAAGAGACTGCACAAGTTTAACTTGCATGGGAGGTGTGCAAGGAGGAAACCTTTGCTCTCTGAGAGAAACATCAGGGCCAGACTGACATTTGCCAGAGAGAATGTTGACAAAGACCAGGACTTCTGGAATAATGTTCTTTGGACAGATGAGTCCAAAATTGAATTATTTGGACACCAGAGCAGAGGACATGTTTGGCGTAAACCAAACTCAGCATTCCAAGAAAAGAACCTCATACCAACTGTGAAGCATGGAGGTGGAAGTGTGATGGTTTGGGACTGCTTTGCTGCAGCAGAACCTGGTCAGCTCACCATCATAGAATCCACCATTCTACTGTGTATCAGAGGGTGCTTGAAGAACATGTGAGGCCATCTGTTAGAAAATTAAAGCTGAAGCAGAACTGGACCATGCAACATGACAATGACTCAAAACATACTAGTAAATCAACCAAAGACTGGCTGAAAAAGGCAGAAATGGAGAGTCCTGGAATGGCCGAGTCAAAGTCCAGATCTGAATCCCATTGAGATGCATGTACAGCCCTTTTCAAGTCACCCCACAGCAAGAAACCCCTCACATCTCAGCTTAAAAAATTCTGCATTGAGAAGTGGGGTAAAATTTCCTCAGACCAATGTCAGAGACTGGTAGATGGCTACAAGAAGCATCTCACTGCAGTCATTTTAGCCAATTAGGAGGTAACACTAGCTATTAGGGGCTAGGGTGTCCTATCTTTTCCCTTAGTTAAAATAGGCATTTTTGTAGAATTACATTTACAGAAGATCTTGAGAAGATACTTCTTCAGTTTTAATTGTTTAGTTACATTACTTTAATCTCTCTGTATTGTTAAAATTGAGACTAAATAACCATATATTAAAAAATGTTACAAAGTACACGTTTTTACAGGGTGTCCTAATTTTTTCACATGACTGTAGCTAATTGATATTGGTTGCTAGGGTGCTCTAAATGGTTGTTAGGGCATGGCTGGACAGTTTCATGATAATAATTAAAGCCTACTTGGCAGTCTGAGTCAAAAGAGGCCACCCACTTGTCTCTACAATGTTCTGATGCCTATGGGATTTTTTTTAAATGGAAGTCAATGGGGTGGTTGCTGGGGAACTGTAACTGGTTGCTAGGGCGTGGCTGTGAAGTTAAAATGACACCATGTGTTGCTGTTTACTAAGCCAAGTGATGTATTAGCCCATCCCCAAGTCTTTACGACATTCTGATGTGGAGCTATAACGTCACAAAGTTCAGCCCAATGTTAAGTCTATGGAATTTTATTAGTAGTGCTTGTGAAGAAAATTATATAATATTATAATTTAAGCTTATAATAATAAGCTTTAATAGAATAACATGTTGGCTTGAAATCATTTATAGGACCTTGGTCAAATGAAAGACTTAAAATGAAAGCTAGGACATCTGTTCTTATGGGAAGTGTCCCTGGTTCCATGTTTGCCTAATTAATGCAGCCTAACAATCCCTTAAGGGATTAGAGTAATAAATCTATAAAACTATGTGTAGGCTAGATTAAAGAGGTGGGTCTTTAATGTAGATTTAAACTGACATAGTGTTTCTGCCTTCCGATAACACTGGGAAGATGTTCCAGAGTTTGAGCGCCAAGCATGAAAAGGATACCACCCATGCTTCAATTTGAAATTCCGGGTATTGTACACTGGCTGGAATTTAGAGATCGGGTAAATGTGAAAGACTGTAATACGACAGGAGCTCGCTCAGGTGCTGAGGAGCTAAACCATTCAGGCCTTGTAGGTAGTTGTCTTCTTGTGTCCTAAAATCCATACCCGACCCGAATCGACTTACTTAAAGTTTTGCTTTTGAATTGATTATTATATCTGAATTTATGAGAACTTATGAAACACTTTTGTGCCCAAACATTTAACACAACAGAGCATAAATACCTCTAATGAATGTTGATGCGTCATTGACAAATGCTAAATAATCAATAGTACACAAATCAGTTTTTATATTAAATAACTGATCTACGGACGTCATTAAGACAACACTGGCGCGTTAATTTGCAGCACCTGCTGACTCAGGAAAGTCCCGCCTCTCCTCTGTCACTGGTCAAATATTGTCCAATAGCGTTTTAAGGAGTCGTAATGAGGCGTTGTGATTCGCTTAGTCACTTGCCAACTTATTTAGCTGCGCTGTTTCCCGCCATCGCCCCCTTAACGTGTGAGCTCGAGCATCAGTACACGCAGTAAATTTATAAACCGGAGTAAGGTAAGAAACCGTTTTGTTTCAATCGCCATGTGCAATAATTTTCTCAGGTGCAGTTGTTTAGACGTTAAATGGTAAATCGAGGGTTTAGGTTTGCAGAATGTATGTTTTGTGTGGAAGTACTTTGGCTAGTCTCAAATTCTTTTACGTTACGGTTGAATTAGGTACGTTTTCCGCTTATTATCTTCTGTTACTCGTTCGTGTAAGTTTATGTGCGTGTGGACGTTTTGAACAAGCTTTAAGATTATGCATACTTAGGAGGCTTTGTATTTGTCGTGCTGTAGAATAATTAATTGTTCGTGCAGGTGTTGCGAGTCTTCAGCGCGCAATTATTCCTTTGCGCTGACGTCACAGTCGGGCGAGGCGGCAATACAAGATAACCAAGGAACGCCAACAAGGCCCAAAGTATTGAAATAAGAAGCGTTAAATTTGGGCGCATCAACACGTACTGTTTGTCCGCGTTAATACGGATACTTTATTCGGGTTGAGTCAATGGCATTGGATGGCACCATAAGGACTATTTACGGATATATTTGCATTTGTGATGTGATGGCAAGGTGGTATACACATTTAAACATCAGACGTCGAATCTGTTCGTGAGGGATGACGCGATGTTAGGAAAGGCATTGCTTATGCAAACGTCAGCCATATTTGTACATGAATGACATCGTGATTGTGCATTGGCATGCATGTATGCAAACGTATGGTTGGGTATTGGTTGGTGGTTTTCGATGTCAGATGTCAGTTATGGTGTCATGGTTTGTCATGCATCCCCGCACGCTCTTTGATTTTTCTGTTTTTTCCACTACATGAATGTAGTTGCTTCCTAGAGTTGCACTTAGAAATTCTTCAGGACCTTTTTGG
>JAZGTH010000167.1:177500-210789 GCA_036877525.1 Chromobotia macracanthus
GCTCCATAAGCGAATGTTTGTATTCATGCATGTGTGTAAATGGTTTAGCATGTTTGGGTTATTATGGCAACAAAGTTCCACAGATATTGGAATTATTTTAAAACCATATTGTTTCAAATGTAGTCCTATTCTAATGCCATTACTTCCCAAGACCATTTTAACTGCTAGTTCTAGTACATTTTTAGAAAAACATAGAATTAAGTGTTATTTGTATTAGTTATTCCCCTTCCAATCTGCTGCTTCCTCAGCACCACCCACCTATCCCCATCTGGTCCCCTTCATGAGTCCATAGTTTGCAGGTATTCACCTTATGTACACTTGGCAAACAGAGTGGGCTGCCAGTAAAGTGACTAATTTGCTTTTGTTTGGAATGACCCTTCAAGCAGTGTCCCCTTCCCATAGTTTCATTTAAGGGTGTAAATGTGCCATTTGGAAATTGCCCACAGAATTTGTGTGCGCTGATGACGGTTATGCCATTTGATGGCCCTCAGTTCAGACGCTGATAACGAAGGATCTTCTAAAGTTAAGTCGGGAATACAAGTTGCAGAAGATGAAGCACAGAAATTTAGGGGTATGTTTAATTTTAAATGCTGTTGGTATTTTTTTCATTTCTGTCAAACTTTCAGCTGTGCGCTCCTGTTAAAATACTTAACTAGGTAAATATGTTGGTCTAACAAAGCCAACGTATTGTTTTCGCGTTTAAGATTTATTATTAGACAAGAAATGTTGACACTGATATACAGTAGTTTGAAACGGTACGAGCACATCTGAAAGATGGCAGAGAACAGGGTGGACTGTTAGGAGTGGGCAAGCCTTTTGCAAGGCTTCTGCATATATGCCAAACAGGAAGAGGGCAATAAAATAGATGAGCAATAACTCTGACTAAAATACATTTTTATAAAATTTGTTGGACAATGTGCCATGTGTGGAATTTTCAACCTATTAATGTGTAAATGTGTTGTTTTGATGTATGTATATGATGGTCTATTGTGGTTTGAATGTGCAGTTATCATACATGACCATTTGCACAAATGCAACAGCGTTGCATGCGTTTTCGTTTTTAATTTTACCCATGCTTCAGTTGCAGTTAGTTATGTCATGATACATGTCCAGCAACAGGCCTTCTCCATACTTTCATTCATCAATATTTCTTGTGGTCAACAGTTGACCATTGCAGTTAGGCAGATTAGGTAATAAGAAACTCACGTAAACAATTTCTGAATCAGGGTATTGTTTAAAATGGAGTTAATATCTGAATATTGTTGTCTATGTAAGCAGTCATTGATGCAAAGAGAGTTTACCACCGGAGACAATGAATGCTGAGAGAATATGGCTTCAAAAGCTACCTGTGTGTTAAAGTGTGCTGTCATCAGAAGTGGCTGCGCATCCACAACAGGAGTTACACTGTCTTGCTAGTATGTAACTTAGTTTTGTGCAAATGTAATATTACATTCGGTGCTTCCCACACATAGACTTTACCTGGGCGGGCCACCCAGGTATATTAACGGCCACCCAAGTATATTTGGGTTTTTTGTAAATAAAAGTATTTTTTTAGTCTTACTATTATTATCCTCTTACACATTTTTTAAATCCGCCTGAGAGTGATCGAACCATCCGCGATTGATTAACTAGTGGAAAATCTCCCCTCGCCCTATGCGTTTCATACTGCTCGTTCTGTGTGCTCAAGAACTGGTGACATGCCCAGAGATAATTTCACATCACATGCTCTGCAGAGACGTAGTGGATATGTCTCACAACCAGGTAAAGCAACTCTTTCCCCCTCATGTTGTGTTCTGACTTTGGTAGTAGCTTTGCAAAGAGCACGAAGACATGCGGGAAATATATTAACTGTGACCACATTTTACTAAATGAGGCTGACCCAGCTCATTATTTGCTAGCCTCGTTTTACCAATTCATTCACTAAATTCAATCAAATCAAGATGAGAGAACGGTTTATTAAAACAAGTGAACAAATTAATAAAATGAGGAACCAATTTATTAATTGGCTGCAATGTATTTTTTGTAATGTCATATCCGGAGCTCGTAGCTTTGAATTAGCTTATATGAAACTACTACTATTTTGGGTATATGACCGTTAGAAAGACAAATATTACTAACTTTAGCTAAAGCTAGCGTTATTTTTTTTCCCATTTACTCAGCAGCAGATATGAGTATCCAGAGATACTTGAAAATGGAGAATGAGAAAAAAAAACAATAGCACCACAGGTTACTTGGGCAATGTTAGCGTTTGGTATGAAATGGCAGAAAATAAATGCTGAAGCCTTCATTATAATTGTCATACTTAATTTGATGTGAAATTACAATAGCAGTCAACAACAAAACAAAATGCAGAGATAGAACTATGATTCTGGCTTATTTTCAGTTCCAGTTGGTCAGTGATGCTGTTGGCTTAAGTAGTGAAAGAGAGAGATGAAGCAGCAGTGGCCACCAGTGTAGCACAGGAAGGTGCAGGTGATCAAGCAGCATAGTTCCAAGTTTTCCATTCACAGTGAGAGAGGCAATGTTTGGCAAAGCAAGGAGAACTCTATTTAAATGCTGTAATATCAATACATAATTTTTAGATTCCAAGCATCACAGCTCTGGATGGAACACTGACTGTCTGAAAATTCCATATTTTAAGAACTGGCTGTTCCTCACACAGCATGGTACAAATGTCACTTATGATTACTTTATTAAATCTATAATTTTCTATTTTTACAAATTTGTAATGCTTTAGTGTAAGAATTTACACTTTTTTAGGAATGTTTTGCTGAATCTGCATGTCTTGTCTTAATCTTCCCATGTGAGAAGTAGGGTTTGAACTGTGAAATGTAGTGTGTAATCAATAAATTTTAATAAAAATATTCTTAAGTCACATTATTTGTTTGTCACATGTAGTAGACCATTTTTGTGCCGTGGGTAGTAGGTGGGTTTGAATCTGGCTAAGACCGTAAGTATATTTCAAACCTGTGGGAAGCACTGACATTTATATTGTGCCTCTAATCTCATTCAATGTGCGATACAAAAAGCGTTTTAGTTTACCAGTGTTTATTTACTCTTTCACCTTGCAGCTCCTTTTTTCTTTTTAAAACAAATGCATTATTAACAATTTAGAAGTGTTATTTTCATGTTATAGTTAACATGCATTTTTGTAGTAGCATCTTTCCCCTGCTCGTGCCCCTGTTGTGGGGCAAGAGCAATTGTCCTATCAATTAACTGAAAAAATTGATGCCCATCTCCATGTATATAGGTAATGTTTGTACTGTATATTCCAACATATATACTCCATATATATAATGTGCAAAAAAATACATTTTACATTTCTTCTGATTCCTGCTGTCTGTAACTGCACTTTTTTTTTCATATCACAATCCAAACATTTTAACTGTTACACATTCAGAAAGCAATCATGGTCGGAGACTAATGTAGTGTCACATTGCTCAGAAAATGTAAATTCTTGTTCTATGAGACCTGCTGAGGTTTAATAGGGATTATAAAAAGTGTTGTGTATGCACTGCCGACACATTGTTCAAACACCATGTAAAAAGCGAATTATACATAATAGGTCACCTTTAAAGCTTTGTCTTATGATAGTATGTCTGAAAACGATTGTCATTTCTTTGTTCTGACTGGATGTGTTTTTCTGTGTAATAAAAGTGGCATTGTGAGGTATCTGGTGCTCATACTGAGTGTTTAAAATGCCCTGGAGCCTGAAGGTACATTTTAGGGCTGTTGCAGAGACTGCAGTTCTGTAATACTGTGCTACTGATGAGCCAACAGCAGATACTGGCAATCACCAAAGATGTTCACATTTTTAAGTTAAACACTGTCTTTTAAAAATCATGGAAATGCCAATGGATTAATAAACGGTACCCAGAAGTTTCCAATCCGTGCACTCAGATTTTGTAAACTGTACTTTCGTTTTTTAAACCGTACAAATTCATAATCTGTGCGTGCTTTTGCAATCCATTCCCACGGGTTTATAAACTACTCAAGGACTCTTTAGAAAAACAGTGAGTTCCCAGGTGAGGTACGTTAACGAATCTTGTTGTGTTTTGTTTTGTGTATTAAGTGGAATATATCAAATCTTAACTCTCAATTGTAGCAGGTACGAGGTGGAATACAATGATTTAATTAGAATGATGTACGTCAATCTTATTTGTGCTAATCTTAGCACTATTATTGTCTAATAAACCTAGCATTGTGTATTATGGCTGACTTTTGACTAATTGATTTGTTCCTCTTTTGCAAGTCGTTTTGGATAAAAGCTTCTAAATGCATATGTAGCCTAAATGTTGTAATAAAATATTAATGAAGTAATGAATGCACTTAGGATAGTAATATTTATCATTAAATAATTCATATATGCTTTTTTTAAATAACCTTTTGCAGTTTTGGAAATGTTTGTGTACTATTTATTCTTAACATGAGGACTTGTTTGTAGTGGTTTTTATAGTACTAAGCTTTTCACCCAGTGGACTTTAAAAGACCATTCAGGGTACTAGGGTTTAAATACATTGTACAGAATACTGCTCAATGACTCTTCAAATCTCTTTCTATAGAGGCAGTAGGCGCATGTGCAGATGCTATGTGCTTAATGCTGTGATGCTTAATGCTATGATGTTGTTGGATGAGTGTTCTAGTTAATTATATCACAGACTAAAATGTTTAAAAAAAAAAACATTTAAAAATCAAATTCTTTCCAATAAATGTTTGGTCAGTAGTACAACAGAATTTTAGTGGCATGTTTAAAAAATGTGAAGTTGTATGAAAAGTTAATTTTAAGAAATTTTTTTTGGGTGTACATTGACTCATTTTCTGCTAGAGAGGCAAAAACATTTTCTCATGAATGTTAATGATGCCCAAGAAAAGCATTATTAACACCACTTGGAAGCATTGAGTGGCGTTTTGTTCCTGGCATATTCAAATCCAAAGTTCTATTTTAATAACAAATTTAATATTAAAGTTACATTAATATTGATGCTAGGCTTTTTACATCAACTGTTGTACCAGGTTTAGGCTCTGTTTGGTAACGGCATGCTGTTTCATGTGATCAAAATGCGTGTCTTGAAGTGGTATGTGCCATTTCAATCTTTAGCAATATTTACTTGAGACAGTGGTTCTCAAACTTCTCGATTGAGTTGAGAACTCACATTGCTTTTTGTTTTTTGAATATTACTCGTATAAAAGAGTTTATCATGCAAGCCACTGTGCATTTGTATTAGTTACATCCAGTGTAGGGCTGCATGATTTGGAGAAAAAATCGAATTGGAATTATTCTGATAAAAATTGTGATTTGCAAATTAAAATATTTAAAAAAAAGCACTACATATTTGTTGTGGTGGTTTTAAACGGCATCAAAGACCAAGCGTAATCACAAACTTTAACACTGTTACTGTTCATTTAAAACCACTTAAACCTTGTGGCAATTTTTTTAACTGCTGTTCCTGCCCGCGCTCATCTTTTCCAAAAGGCGTTCTTTGCTTATTTAATCAGCATGTGCAGTGTTAAAATTGTCCCCTACTGGTTAAATCCTAAATTAAATGTAAAATGTGCAGGAAGCAAACTGTCAAGAACTAGTGAATGCTTGTTACCATATTTGATGGTCCGTAATAAAAAAATTAGCTCTTGTGATTTGAAAGTTGTATATTTATGAAAGGGGTCCTATGCCAGTTTTTGAAATCTTGATTTTGTTTTTGGTCATGCTGCCCCTGTCAGTTGACTAAACGTTAAAGAGAAGTTATAGCAAGGGCTAGTTGAACAAATTTTAATTGGTCTTAGTCACCGAAAAGACTGCAAGTCATGCAGTCTGTGATGCAAGTGAAAGTGTGGACTTGGTGGCCAAAAAAAAAGACACTAAGCTTCCCAGACCTACCAAGGACCTGCACTGCATGTCTTCCACATCCACAGCATCAGCGCAACTACTCAAAGGCGGATTTGCTGGCTTCATTGTGAGCGCAACAGGGAGCTCATTTCTCCCTGACACTGTGTATGAACTTGTGTTGTAAAGTGCTTAATGTGGCTTTTGATTTATGACACTTAAATTCTTTGTTAAAATTCTGTGCTATGTACAGAAAAGCAGAAGAGCCCAGAATATGAACGCAAAACTCTAAAAGCATGTTAAGTGTTTCAGTGTGACCGGTGTTCCTTTCTCATATCAGAGGTCTGTGATCGGGGCAAAAACAAGGATGTTAGATAAGTGTTTATATAGTTGTAGTGTTTGCTGCTATATCTTATGTATTTGTTTTTATATACGATATAGGCTGATTATGTTTTCATAATCATCTTTGCAGGTGTCACTTGGGTTAAGTGCTTAATGCAAGTAAAAGCTAATTATTATGGTTTAGAGCTTAAATGTAGAACAGTGTTAGCAATGTTACATTCTCATCTCTGAAACTCAAACCATTATCTGATACCCCCTCCCCCAATACGTATTAAATATCAAATGTACGATTAGTTGACTAATTGCTTGAGTGACTACCAGTCATGTAGGAAAATCTTTAATCGCAGGCAGCCCTAGTTTTTGGGCATTCTAAAATGCTCTGAGTTCTGGTTCTTTGAAGCCCCTCCTTCCGAAATACAAAATGTGCTTTGGTTAGTCTTTTATCAGCTTGGCAGCACACTACTGCAGCAACTTTCCTTCATTTCTAAACCAGCTGTTTTCATTGGGAAGGGGTGGGGTTTAGTGTAATGTAAAACATTTGAAATTGATTTTAAAAAATGTAAATTTGCATACTACAGTTTGAGAACCACTTAAGACATGCTTTCAGTAGAATAATTAGAGGCACACTTAAGTTATGCTATGATCAGTAGCATGTTTAATTATTGTAATAATCAAATCATGTTTAATAAAGAATTCATTAAAACATATTTAATAAAGTTACATTAAATGTTTTTTAGAATTTCAGTGTTGTGTATTTTCTGGTAGTTAAACATGCAGAACATGAGGATTTATGTTTAAATAGTCTTTGCAGTTTAATATTTACAGACGCTAGCCTACATTGGGATTTGATTCAAGTTTAATGACCTGTCTTATTCATCAAAAATGACGTTTACTGAAATCGCACATTATACAGTAAATTACGTTTTTATGACTGGATTCCGCGATTGAGGTGTTTTTTTTTTTTTTGCATGGCGAAAAATCATAGGGCACTACTAATGTAGCAGACGAATATGGTAAGTTCATTGTGACAGGAAAAGACATGGACACCACCGCACTGCTGTCTATTAGACTGCAGAAAGATAATCTTTCAGTCTTTTATGTTACTGACTGTACTGACAAACTATGCTGACTTAAGAAACGTGATGTGACCGATGTGATAAGCCTGAGTGACATGGCACAGGGTTAACGTTATATTGGACTTGTATTGAAAAGGGAAACTTATGGGGTGATTGTTTATTAACTTTACTGTAAGTTATGTATTTCACAAACTGAGCAACTTACCATGAAGACAACGCTTGACTTGATCGCACAGCTTGACTGCTGCTGAACGGGAGACCTCCTTACTGAAGTGAGAGCTGGTTGGCTGGTGCGTCACTACAGTGACGGGTCGCCAGTAGCAAACAATGGAGCGTGCTCTGCTGGACAAACTAAGTAATTACACCATTGACAAGCATTTACGTGCATTGTTCTGTAGGAAAACAATTCATATCGGTGGCAAATACGCCGATTCAGATATATCTGCAAGAGGCTCATATCGGCTGATTAAAATCTGCAAACCGATAAATTGGTCGGGCTCTACTCACTAGTTTTGGTATTGATGTTGGTGTTGTGACGGTCCATGATGCCAAAAAATGCTGTGTGTAATGAGCTGGCTTGTTTTGAAAGGCATCTGCAGTGTGCATGTGTAAGGCATGTAATTGACACCATGCTCTTGTTTGCAGACGTCCTCAGCTGTCATGGCAGTCAGACTGTGTGATGTGGCTTCTCTTCTGAGAAGTGGATCGTGGGCAGCTGAGCCGTGGACTGGGGTTTGTGGGATTTCTTTTATACTTGCGTGCAACGTGTGCAGTTGACTGCTGTTAATCTGACTGATGAATGAATTTGCCTTTTGGCACTTACTAGAATTAGGATACAAAGTTGGGCTTTGTCTAAATATAATCATGCTTAACCTTTATAAAACCATCTCAGGAGGCCAAATTAAATGTTATGGTTTGTGATGTATACAACCCTGCTGTCAAAAAGTACATAACCCCCACACAAGTAAATACAAATGGCTATAATTTGTAGAAATGCACTGATCAACTGGCCAGGGTCCTGCTGGTCAGTCTTGAAGTCTTTACAATTCTGTGCCTGTCCTTACAAAATGTGAAGAAAACACCAGGTGCATCATTTTTTCCTTTCTAAAGTGCTTGGGAGATTGGGCTCCCATGGCATCTGCCATTGATCAACTATGATCCACACTTTCCATAATGACGAGGACGAAGTTTAAGTATAAATGGATTTCCAGCACCCAAATGCCCTTTCAATTGCTCTGCCACAATTTATGCTATGGTGAGCTGTTCCTCCATCTTTGAGCTTTCAGTATTGTTACAGAAAGGGTGAAGCAGATTGGTTGACTCCTGTAACCTGACTTGCAATGTACTTGCGGCATTCTGAAAAGTTGATTTTCATTTCACTGCCGTGGACATTTAAGATTATGTACTTCAGCAAAAGGAGCAACATGAGAAATTGCCCCTTAAAAACACTATCACCCAGCTGAAAATGGCAGGTTTGAAGAAGCTATAAGAAGTAAAACTAAAGCTATTGTCTATAATTTGGAAGAGTATTGTATACTTGTTTCATTCATAGGTTTGTAGTCTTTAAACTTTTGTGAGATGATTGAGTCAATTAAAAAGCGTTGAAGAAAAGTAGATTTTTGTTTGTGTATGCTATCAATTATAGTTCTTAAAATCATAATAAACAAAAATCAGTATCAGTAGGTCACACAACAAAATCAAATCTGAATAGTCAAAATCTAATTGTAAACCCTAACCCTAACTTTAGACTTTAAAGTTAACAATGTTTACATGAGACTTATTGCACTTTGAAGTGGAAAATTGTTAAATGTTATGAGATGTTTTGAGCATAAATATTATTGCACATAATCAGACTTCAGTTATGCTCTGTAGATAACTGGTGCAGTAATTTATAATAGTAGTTTTATAATCTTATGATAGCTTTCCTATGGCTAATCTGCAGTTATAATTACCTGTTTCCTGTCAATAGTGTGTGTGTGTGTGTGTTCCTTTCATGCAATTATTATTTTTTTTAGTTAATTCAATTTTTGATTGAGTGCACAGAAACTCCATGTTGACAGCAGTGTCATACTGGTAAGCCTACAGTAAGGGTTTATTTTGAACTGTCAGGTTGGGTTTGGCATGAACTGTCGCGTTTACATCATTGATCTGTTGAATAAGTTTTAATGATATTCAAAAACAAACGTTAACGTTCATCATTACAGGTTTTTATATCTGCACCTACACTCATTGATTTGGTTTGTTTCAGCCCTTGCTCTTGTGTTTGTGTGTAGCAGGTGTTCACTGCCATGGAGACGCAGCTGCCCAACGGGCCAAGCTGCGCTAGCAATGGACCCAAAAACATCCCTAATAATTGCACATCACCTGTAGAGACACCCAACAGCGCCGAGGACAGTAAAACCAACCTGATTGTGAACTACCTTCCTCAAAATATGACACAGGAAGAGCTGAAAAGTCTGTTTGGCAGCATTGGAGAGATCGAGTCCTGCAAACTCGTCAGAGACAAAATCACAGGTACACACCCTTATAGTTCTCTGGGGTTTTATAAAACGCTCACATTTTTTTTTTTTTTTTTTTACATCAGGTATAGATAGTGGTTAGGGTGGGTTAGTAGTACAGTAGTACAATGCATAATAACTGGGCTTGGAGTCGGTTGGCTCTGCTCTGATTTTAACATGCTGAAATATTAGTGTTACTGTACAGAACATTTACAGAACATTGATCAGTCGCTAAGCACAAGAATGTTTCATTTTTAAATAGGCAGCTGGATGTGGTGGTCTTCAGGTATAAGTGTGATTGGTGCCACCCATTACAGGCAGTTGTCTAGGATGACAACTTGTCTAGGATGACAACATTGCCAGCTCCCGTTGTCTCTCTAAAGCTATTAACAATGTCAAGGACACAACACACCCAGGCCACCACCTATTTGATCTCCTGCCTTCTGGCAGGTGATACAGATCCATAGGAACAAGGACCACATGTTTACAGGACTTCAGCCCCCCCCCAAACTGCTATCAGTACTATTATCTCACATATGCACAAAATGGAGTCTATCAGTTGTGCAGTATTTTTACTATAATTGCTTATTCAGTTGTTCAATATTACACACTATAGGTACTTTTATTTACGTGGTCACTATTCTCAGTACATTATCTACCTCATGCTAATTTATAATTTAGACCCATAGGTATTTTTAACCAATTTAATCATTTTACTTATCTTTGTTAAATTGTTATTCTGTTGTCATTGTTTAATTGTATGTTTTCAACACCAAGCAAGAGCAGTGCTCCCAATTTTATTGTATGCAGAGCGGTACAATGATAATAAAGGCTTTCTGTTCTATCTTGGTCTAATTTAAGCTGTGAAGGCACAGGTGGGCCTGTGCAATAGTATGCCTCGGTATGGCTTACTAATTAACCATTTAATAAATCAAATCTGACTGAAAGCATCAGATAAAGAGTCCTGTGCACAGATATTGAGGAATAAGGTATCAAAAGAAGGTTCACACAGTGATAATTAAAAGGTTTTAATAAATGCAATAGTTTCAGTAAGATGTAGCAAATGAATCAGTGGCAGAGATTTAATTCCATGTGATAAAACAGTGAAACATTTTAATATATTCAATAAATAAGAGCGAGTAGTAGTAGTAGTAGTAATAAAGATTTGATTCAATATGACAACTCAATTACATAATACAGCAAAGCCTATTATACACTCGGGAGTGCCATCATCACCTACCATCACCTTTAGACTGGGGAGCCCTGTTTCAGTCCGGGCAGGAGACCAACACTTTGTCTGGGAATGCTGGGTGATGGGCGCTTATCCCACGGCTGAGCTCCTGTCCGAACCGGGGTCTCGCCTTCCGTTTATAAATAAAAAAATTAGGGGTGGCTAAAGACAGCCCTCTGAGAAAGAGAAAGCTGGCCAGGCTCGCTCCCACTCCCAAACAGTCCTCTCATTATGTTTAACAACAGCTCAGATTTTGATTAGGCATTATGCAATCTGTATAAGCAATTATATAGCTTATATAAGTTTCTTTAACTGTTTTGAGAAATGAGTGTACATTTCACTCTTTATCAGTATGAGAATATGAAGCCCTTCATCTACCCAAGCAAGCCACCCTCTTCTCCTGCTCCTCTGCTCTTCTCATTTAATACTTTTGGTCCCTCGGTCACTGCTCATCGATAAACCATTCGGACATTCAAACGGCGATATAGCCATTTAGTGTATAGACAAAGTCCTACAATACATAGTGAGATTAAAATAATAGACAAATACAAAACAATCATTGGATGCATCACCACATTCAGGAAGTGTCTAGCTTTTGGGGACCACCCTTCAAAGATGCTCCACCAAGCATCCGGGGTGGTAGATTCAATTACTTTTCCTATGTGCTCAATAGCCACTGTTGTTTTTGTAGTGAGATCCCTATGCATATGTAAGACAGACCATTGAATTTCAGTGAGTACTTTTTCTTGAGTGTAATTTGTATGTTTTGTTTTGCCATTGCCAAAGAAATGCATTAAGCACCCAGAGAATGGCACATAAGGTAATTGAGAATAACTCATGGTAGTATTGCATATTTTATGGGGTCCCACTTCATATAAAATATCTGTTGGTGGTGAATGATGCCACTGACACTCCCCCTGACCTGGGGTGATGCATGGATTAACACAGCCTATTCTTAAGGAACAAACCACTCCTACGTCAGTAAAATCACAATCATCTAAATCATAAGTGTAATTATTATTATTATTATTATTATTATTATTATTAATAAGCCATTTACCTTGGACCTCTAATGTCCAATACTGTCCCCCCTTTAATCATATAAAATTTGATTAAATAGACTTGAAGTTGAAAGCAAACTTTCATAATCGTTATTAAAATATTAAATCATTATTCTCCAAAAGTTTGGATGGCCCCAATCCATACTCTTCCCTTCTACATCATACCGCGTACCAGCGTCAGTTGAGATGTGTAAAGTTAATTGTTTTGTTTTGGCAAAACAACAACACTCTTATTGTGATGTAATGTACAGAGTGTAAACAGAATGCTTCAAATATATATTTCCATGTCCATTTTTTTGTAACCATGTATAGATCTCAGCTTGACGTCCATTACTTTTCTCATCTGCTACTGAATACAGGAGATCAAATCACAATCATAGACACAACTAATTATATCAATAAAATGTAATGGAATGTCCTTATTTTTTATTTTATGTCGGATCAGTGTTGATCTGAACAGAAACAACAGTCCAGTATCAACCAAACTAAAAATGCCACACTGGGACATATGAACTGATGTTCTGTACAAATAACTTTGGTAATTTGTATAGTTAGGTTAGGTACTGGATAAACTCGATAATGGGTAATGTGGACTGGATAAACTCGATAATGTCTCAAGAACAGCAGATCACATGTGAATGGTCACTGTGGCAGGAAGCAGTACTTTGCTCACGTCACTAGTCGATGGCTGTCAACTTCACTGAGATGTTTAAACACAGCTGGCATGTGCTCAGGTTCAGTAAAACGGGGGAAAAAACATAAAACAGGAAAGCAGTGTGCAACAGTAAGTTGATAAGGCCAATTGTCTCTCCCTTTCACTTATCAGTCTTTAAACTGTGAAGTGTAAGCAAGCAAGCTAATGGGGGCAGTAAGTGAGTAGATTTCTTCACTCGAGGGATTGGCCCCTCCCTCCCTAAAAGAGGAAGTTCTGTCCCTGAGCTCTTATGCCACCAGGTCTGTACCAACACTTGACACAGCACGACAATGTGAGCCGTGTGTCCAATTTTCCTGCACTTTAACTGCTGTAGTCAATTTGAAGTCCTTCCCATTTAGGACATAACTTTTCCCGTCAAAATTTTAACAAACCATTTGTCCTGGTAAAAAAAAAAAAAGTAATAAATGGTTACACCGTCAGATTGAGATTGGCATGCTTCTTGCATCCTTCTGATAAAGGTCAGATGAGTCACTTAACTCAGTTAAACATTTTTTTCAACGTCTGTCCCCCCCAGTAGAAATGTAGCTATGGTTTCTACTGATGTTTTGCGGAGTGTGACGTGTGGTTGCTACAGAAATGCATACCATCAGAGCTATAATAACCTACAGATTTATGTTCTGTGCCCTATTGTTGACAGAGGACATGTAACCTTTTTCTCTGCTACAAACAGAGGATAACCAGCCATTCTCGGGCAGGCGAGGACAGGTGTGTGTTTTCTCATCAGTACTACAAATTATAAAATGTTGTCTACGGGGTTTTTTTCAGCATAACATCTTTACCCGTAGCACTGTCCACTCCCGTGTTCTCCCGTGTAACAGAAAATACCAGAATAATTGTTATCAGGTATTACTGTAATGTCAGCCCGTGTCAATTAAAAAATAAATTTTATGCCCATCAATCAAAGCTGTAGCATAAATCACCATCAGGATAGTGATCAATCACAGTTGCTTTTCCCTCCAGGGCACGGATGGAACAGCATTCTAGTTTTTCTCTGTCTGGACAGCTGCTAATATTGCTCTTTTCTGATATATAGTCAATTTTGCAAGCTTTGCACTGAGCGACTCGTCAAATTGATCAGATTGAGATTCTGGCTTGGGGCTTTTAGATTTTGTCTTTTCTTTCACCCTACATTCTGATGCCCAGTAATCCCTTTTTTTGGGGCAGTATCTGCATTTATCTAATTTAGCTTTGGGCTGATTAACAGCCAGTTGACGTACAGTTTTCATTTCGGACTTAAGGTGACCGTAACAGCATTGACTGTGTCACAGGCTTATCTTGCCACAAATGAGGCTCATCATATGAGCCCTACAATATTTTGAGAGTCTGAGCTACACACTTATCTGTTCCTGTTCCCTTCACCCACATGTGATACCAGGGACCGTCATTAGCATTCTGTACTAACAACATATCTGCATCCAATACCATTTTAGCCATGTCACTAAAGTTCAGTATAGCTATCTTGAATCTGTGTGTGTGGTCCTCTAATGTTTCACCTGAGCTTTGTTTTATGGATGTGATCTGGCCAAAATCAATTCTGACTCAACTTTTTCAGGAACTCAGCAATGATCTTTCTGCCAGCCTTTTCAACTTCAAAAGTGTGAATAAAAAAAGATAAAGATAAACATTTGTCAAGTGTTTGAAACTTGAAAATGCCTTTGGACCATTTATATAAATGGAAAAGCATGAAATACCTGTGTGTGAAGGCTCATATGTGCCGTTTAGTCAACATGCTAGATGGGTATCAAGCAAGATATGTCTTTCCAGCTTACATGGAGATGGCGCTTGAAGTTACAATTTTATAGGACAAGGTTAGTTGCAATACCATAAAATATCTGAACATTGAATAATAAAAGAGAAAGAGACTAAAAATTGGTGAAATAGTCTTTAGGACTGTAGTTAGATCGTTATGCTAAAAGCAATATTAACAATTTACAAGACCCTAAGCCAAGTTAAATGTCAGCAGTCTCTCAGTAAACAAGCAAACAGGGCGAGTGGCAAGGAACCAAAACTCCAATGATGTATAGATTAAAACCATGGGAGAAACCAGGCTTCCTTCGATATAAACAGAGCTCATAACATTGATTTGTAAGTTTAAATTGATTTAATAACTGCCTGGTCTGATTTTGACATGTCAGGCACTGAGAAATGTTACAAACACAAATGGCAACAGAAGCATAATGTTATTAATTGCACATCACACTGCTTTGACTAGGCAGTGAACTTAAACTACAATCTTAACTGAGCTGGAGGTATGTAAATAAGAGAAATTCATAGGACTGTGTAGGCTTGATTAAAGAGATGAATCATGCAGCCGCATGTTAGACCAGCTGGATTTTTAGTATTAAACCTCCAAACTGGCAGCCAGTAAGGCATTGCAATAATCAAGTCTTGATGTCATAAATTCATTAACTTTTCAGTGTTTAACTGATAGCATGTGTAATGGTTTTGATATTTTTAAGATAAAAAATGCAGTTTTACAAAGTTTTAGTTTAATTTGTCTCATTGGGCCTCAAACAAATCGTCTGCATAGCAATGAAAACTAACTCCATGTTTCTTAATAATTGCTCCCAGAGGTAGTGTACACAGGGTGAAAAACAAAGGCCCAGGCACTGAGCCCTGCGGCATTCCCTTCTGAACTTGTAATCGATATGACACCTTTTCACTCGCTACAATAAACAAATTGGTCAGAAATGATTTAAGACCATGCCAATACAGTTCCGTTTATGCTAACATAATTTAAGCCTATTTTTCCCCACAGTCTCTTTTGCCACTTTTTGTCTGCATGGAACTGGACTCTTCACTTTAAAATTATTCTACAGAAAACTTCTATTATTTTAAGTTTAATATTGCTCATTTATATTAATACAGTTAAAAGGATAATTATTAGCCAACAGTTTGCACAGTACAGTGTGGATAATAACCATCACTTCATAAATTTTTGGTCATTTACCAAATTTAAGAGAACCATTTAAATCCAGTGTCTCTCTATTCATTGTATGCATGTATGCCTCTTTCAGAGGAAAAGTGTAACTAATAGCAAAAATGTAATATGTAACTTATTGCTGAGAGTAACTTATTCTCTAGCGTATAGGCTGCAAAGTGACAGCACGCTTTCTTATTCTTTTTAATGGAGATTTGCATCCTAAATGGTGTACTTACTGCCACCTACAAGCAACAGTAATACTATTTGCAAATAGCAGCATAAACCACTACAGAACATGAACCGTTGAAAAAAAATCATTTAAACTAGTGATGCATTGAAATTCTGAGCCAAAATTGATACAGAAAATTCAGGATGCACTGGTCCGAAAATTGAAACTGAAAATGACTTGGGTGAATGAAGTAGTTTTTATTATAATTGTAGTTGTATAATTGTATTAATACTAGACTTTTAACATACTTAAATATTTAAAATGATGCTAAATATTACTCTTCCTTTAGTAATTTTAACAGTTATCTAAAATATACATTTCCAGGCTTATTACCCTATGTAATTATTACGTGAAATAGTAGTCAAGTTAAAAACATAGCAGCATTTGCTAATAGAAAGTTATGTGGTACACAATCATTTTAAAGAAAACAACGGGCTATTAGGTCAGGATTAAAATGGGCTTCAGTAGCTTTAAAACGTGTGTGAGTGAATGCGTTAATCTCCATTTAACTTTAAAGCACGACGTTACGTTCACTCATCACACAGTTTGCGTATAATTTTCTGTCTGCTGGTTTTGTGTAATTTTTTTTTATGACTGGTTGACATGATCTTCTTTTGATAAGGCTTGAGTGAGTGAGTGCGAGTACTGATGGGAGAGGCGGAGATGGCAAATATTTTTGGTTTATATTTTCCGCCTTTTTCTTTAATGTAATTTTCGGCTGACATTTTTGGTGCATCCCTATTTTTACTGGTTTGTAGTTAATAGTGAGCAGTACATCAACACAATTGAGATTTACACACTGCATATGCTCGGCCATTTATGGTGATGAACTTTTGGCATTACATTCTCTGTTGGTGTTATAGTTTCAATGCAAGTGAAGAACATAAATCTATATGTGACGTAACCAGGGCATGTACAAACCGTACGAACAAAGTTGTTTTTTTGTAAATGAAGAAACTATATTTTATAAAATATAAAATGTATATGCTATTATATATTGTGCTAGCCTCAGGCTCACCAGTTATCCAGCAAACATGAGGAGTGACTGTCTGCCAATTTGTTTTTGGTATAATTCATTTTGAAGCCGTTATCTGCCTCTTAAATAAGGTATTTGCCCTTGGGCATATCCCTTTCTGACTGTTAGGTTTGAGTTACACTCACACTTTATAACAGCAACAGTATGTATGTGTGTTCAGGTCAAAGTCTGGGTTATGGGTTTGTGAACTATTTGGAACTCAAAGATGCAGAGAAAGCCATCAACACTTTAAATGGGCTGAGACTACAAACCAAAACAATCAAGGTAAGAACATAGTATGGCTTGTCTGTCTGTCTTCACTGTCTGTCTTCACTGAGATGAATTAATCATTATGTTTGATGATACAGTTTTTGAAATAAAAAATTCCCATATACAGAGCATTATGATTGGCTCATAATTCAGACATAGAACACCTCAGTACCTTTTATTTGTAATGATTGTATGCGCAATAAAAATGTTTCATTAAAAATTTCATAAAGTGAGACTCTTCCTCAAGAGACTGTCTCAGTCTCTTGGAAACCGTTTCCCATCACAGTACAAATTACAGTAAGTCTGCGTGTGTTCAGGTGTCATATGCTCGACCCAGCTCAGCGTCCATCCGTGATGCTAATCTGTATGTGAGCGGTCTGCCTAAAACCATGACACAGAAAGAGCTGGAGCAGCTGTTCTCTCAGTATGGACGCATCATCACCTCCAGGATACTCCTTGATCAGGTCACAGGTGAGACTGGATGTGCTATTTGACGACACACACACACACACACACACACACACACACCTGAAATCCAAGTCAAGTCACAAGTCTAGGTTTCTATTTCTAGAAACTAGTTCTATTTTTTTCTAGTTCTATTTTTAGCCATAGTTCTTTTAGCTAGTAATTTTGCTTGATGTATGTTAAATTAACAAATTTTAAATTAATGATCACTTCTTGCAAGGATCTTCGGCCCTGGCACCCCTCCCGTGGGGGAGGAGAAGACGACGAAGACCAAGAACGAAGACTAAGACTAAAAAGAAAAAAATTATGCTAAGGTGTTGGCGGTCATTTTTAAGTTCACCTCGGTCATGCCCAGTGAAACTTAAACAACCAATAGGTGTTAAGCAGGCGAAGTTTCTTTCTCACTCAACACCTTATTTGCATGTTTTATGGCCGGCTGGCACATTTGCAAATACTAATCCAGGTTATTGTACAAACACTATCATGCCTGTTATGGTTACACAGTATACATAGTCTAATGGGAAATTAGAAGACGATCTGTTAGATATTAAATATGACAGAGTTTGAAGTACATTAAGTTGTGATTCATCCTAATGCATGAATGTAAACAAATCATCAATCCAAACTTGCATACCTATTTACAGAGTTACAGTAAAGATACATAGTTTTGTAGCCAGTGTACCATGGGAATGTATACAACTATATACATTTTAGGACTGTTTGGTTGTAAGTTAGAAAGAGTTCTTCCTTTTGATAGAATTGTTCTTTCTTGGGCCACCTGGGGTTACTGGAACTCCATGTGGTGCCCATGGAATTCTTTTGAAGGTTGTGCAGGGTGTCATAAACTGTCCTGGTATCAGAGGTTGCTGATAGCAGTCTGGAGGAGAGGTTTGCCTCCAGACTCTCTGGAGCCTAGGGTCTTTCAGCCCCCCACACTAGGTTTGTATGTCTTAAGTAAAAGGGGTATTTTATAATCCGTACATGATCCAAATATTGGGCCATGCCAGACATAACAGTAGTGAACATTTAAGTTTTAGGCTTCTGTAAAATTGGCTTACAGGGTTACACACACAGCAAAGTCCAAGATGGTGCCCCCTATGTTTAAATGCCATTCTGGTCACTCCACTGCTATTTATTTTTAAATAAAAATTCTTGAAATCATCTTCCACTTTTAAAGTCTATGGCTGCCCATAGAATCATAAGTAGGAAAGTTATGAAATTTGGCACGCATATAAAGGACAGTCTAAATTGTAACCATAGCCATATGGAGTGAACTCACTCTTTAGCACCACCAACAGTTCAAAGTTTCACTCACATTTATGCTTATGACTTTTGACTTGTCCTAGAATCCTAGAAACAAAGTCTGAGTCCTTGGCTCATGCCATGTCAAACGCACCCTATGACGCCATTTTCCATCATTAAAATTTTTCCACCATTTTGAATTTTCCAAAAAACCTACTTTTTCCCAACTCCATTTGGGCCATTTGTCTGATTTGCTTAATTCAAAATGGTGGACAAGAAATTTATTCAAAACCTATTTTTCCAAACTCCCACAAAAATGTCAGATTTGTGCGAAATTTGGTATGTAGCTTCTAGAGACACCCCTGACAAAGTTATTAAAAGCTTTTTGATTGGCCAAACGGTTCTTGTATATTGCGTCAACAACTTTGAAGGCGAGCCTGCCAACAGGACTTTAGGCTATATATTTGCAAAACTTCAGTGCAAGATACGAAACTTGGTGGGAATCATAATTAGTTCATTGTCTTTACCTCATAGAAATTTGGTGACAGCGCCACCTACTTGTCAAGGTATGAGCCGTTTTATTGTGTTTTAAGGGCATTTACCTATGTTTTTAAAAATTCACGTTCACAAATATTTCATCTGCTGTGATTACTTATGACAAAGGAACACTTTTGAACATTGGTCAGCACTTCACTGACCTATTTCAGGATATTTTATACTTCAACCCATTGTGAACACCTGAGACACTTTGGGACATGGAGATTAACAATGGCCTTTCTAGCATTTCCTAGTCACAATGTAAAAAGGAGAAACAGGGAAAATGACATATTCTGCTTGCTAATGTCTATTCTCTGGAGAATAAGATGATCTTTGAGCCAGAATAAAAATTTCAATGGGACATCAGAGACTGTAACATACTCTCTAAAACATGGCAGACACCCTTTAGTGGTTTTGTGTTCATGCAATAAAGTCAGTGGAAGTCACTTAGTAGTTTTACCCTGTTTCATCAACCCCTTTTTGACCACATCCCATTTGTTAACGAGCTCATTGGTCTTGTTTAATGGGTGTTGGGTAAGAGGTGTGTTCAGAGGTTTTGGGTTATGATGTTTTCCTTTGTATTAATGTGTTCAGGTGTGTCCAGAGGTGTTGGGTTCATCCGTTTTGACCGGCATGTTGAAGCTGAGGAGGCAATTAAAGGTTTGAATGGACAGAAGCCGCCAGGCGCCACTGAGCCAATCACAGTGAAGTTTGCCAACAACCCCAGCCAGAAGAGCAGCCAGGCGCTGTTGTCCCACCTGTATCAGTCGCCCAGCAGACATCACCCAGGACCGTTGGCCCAGCAGGCCCAGAGGTTCAGGTATTGCCACACTTATTGCTCTGCTCTTAACTTTAGTTTACTGTCATCTGATGTTGAGAATGTGATGTGTTTCAGGCTGGACAATCTGCTCAATGTGGTGTATGGAGTCAAGAGGTATGTTACTGATTTGGTGAAATCTTTTGGTAAGGCAAGTTTATTTATACAGCACATTTTATAAACGATGGTAGTTCTAAGTGCTTTACATCAGAATTAAAAAAAATCAAATAATTACAGATGCATAAGGACTAAGAATACCATGCATAAGAAACAATGCAACAATGTTTAAAGCAAACTGTAAACAAATGTCTTTTGCTGAGTAATTTAGATCTCGTTAACTTGTCTGCTACAAGTCCAGGACAGAGAAGATGGGAATTATCCAAAGGGAAGATGGTCTCATCCCTTTTAGACACTTGAGCATTTCCTGGACATTACATGTTTTCCAAAATATATTTATTGGTATTCAAGTTAAAACAAAAACACACTACAGAACGTTAAGACAGGAAAAAAACAATACAATAATAATCAAAAATTTATATAAGGTTTTTTTTTTTTTATAAATCTAAGTATACATCTTACAAATGTATTTTAACATTTACTATTTTTCTCAAGTCAGTTATTCTGGTAAAGTATAAGGTGCATAATGTCCCATACATTTTAAATACTAGAGAATGTTCAGTCATCCCATGCTGTCTGAACCACTTGGTTGCAGTAGTATAAAATCTCAGATCTTGTAAAAGTCCTTCAGTTTCCGTTTTACAACATGTCTGTTTTTCCATGGCAAGGTTGCTGGTCATTTAATTCATTGGCTAGGGTAGTCTTTTGGTCTTTTTCCAATTTAATCCAATAGCATGCTTGGTTTTAGTTTGCGGTTTTTTTTTTTTTTGCATTCACCACTATTTTTACAGGGTGTACATGGAACAAACATAATTTAGGAACAAGAGGAACCTATTCTTCAGTTACTTCCTTGCAAAATCTTTGAATCTCATTTCATTCCCACATACCATGAAAAAGGTTACCAATCTGTCTCTCATTTTATACAACTGTCAGGAAATATTTGGATTGAACCTATGTACAGTAGTTTGACCGGGGTATTGCATGTCCGCAAGAGACATTTATTGTGCAATAGTTTGCATCTAGTATCAATTCTGTGGTTATGGTCAAATAGATAAGTTGTTTATTTATCCACTATAAATCTCATATCACCTCTCCCCGGTATGTATCTTTTATTACCCCGTATTTGGTGACAAGCCTGATAGTTGTAATTACATTTTAAAAATTGTGACTTTTGTACCAGACTTTAATGGTGTTCCTAAGAAGGATTGTATGCAGTTTAAGTATTTTAATAGAAGAATAAAGATACATCTGCAATGGAATTTTTGTTTCACTTTTTCTATATCATCCATGCTGGGAGATCTGTATTTGTGTAGTACACAGCAGACCTCAAGAATTAAATTGTGCCAAGGATGTCAATTTGTAGCCACATTAGCTTCGCTTTGTGCTTTGCATTGCTGTATGCTAGCCAATGCTGGGTTGTCTCCATTAATCTGCACAGACACCTTTGAGTATTATCCCAGTAGATGTTTTTTTGATGATATTTTGTCTTGCAAGCTTTTTCAGCATTTTTAAACATTTGTACATGGTGTGGTTGTTTTGAAGTGTTTTCACAGATATTTGGCAGTGGCTTGTTAGCTGCACGTTTTCTTCCTCGACCCTTTGTAACTTGCTAACTGTTCTCAAAAGTTCAAAATCACTGGGGTCAATTCCTTTTGACTATTTGGATGTTTCTGTTAGACTATGGAAGCCTTTGAGGACATTGCCAGTTGAACTATTGTCTTTGCCTTTGAATTGTCTGATTGGGTTCCTTAACATGCTCAATTTTATCACACGTCACAGCCATTAGGGCCAGGCAAAGGCTGGCACATGGCGGGGCAGGGGGGCATGGTAGTGCGCCCTGTTATGGGGCACAAAAAGATGCTTATAGATGCACTTACCTGTACAAAACTCAGTACATGTATTGGTCATGTTGAGCTTTTGCTCTGACACCCTTAACTCCACCCAGCGGAAGCTGACTTTTGGATTTTAAAAAAAAAAAATGCATGCTGTGAACTTTTAAATACTCGATCAGGGATTTTATGTGATTGGGCATCATGCCAAGACATTAAAGATTCAAGACTGCAAAGACATTTATTTAACAATTGACAAACTTGACAAATATGTTTATTGTGGTAGGTTGATTGCATTGACTGTTGTGAGTCTGTAGTGCCCCCTTTTGACTAAAGTGACGGGATTAATTTTATCTATGGTCACCAAACTTGGTACATGTGTTGTTCTCATCAAGTCGGACAACTTTAAAATCTACATTTAGTTCTGCCCGACAAGTTATATTATGACAAGACATTGAAGATGATATATTGTGAAGGGATTTTTGATGTCTTGAACAGTGTTGCCATGGCGAGGCAATAAATTTATGGCAATAAATGAAACAGGAAGTGTCCCATATCTTCTGCATGCATTGAGTGATCTACATCAAATTTGGGAAATGTTTGCTGTTGTGGGCTAATCAATTATGTGGCTGTTGTAAGTCGTAGTCACAGTTATAATGCCACCAATTGGCAGCAGGAACTTACAAAAAGTGTCACTTGCGAAAGAAACAGACGTTAGAACAGTCCAATTATTTTTGGAATTAAATGCATGTGATAACTGCATCATTTTCTGAGAAGCACCAGGTGGCAGTGGTGCTGTAACACTTGGGCCTGTCATTGCTGCTTGCAGCTATATTTGTTTCTCCTGTGCATTTTTTGTGTACAAACAATGTTGTAAAAACGATCCTCGTTGACATTCACGAAAACAACTACAAATGTTATGCACGTTAGGCCAGTAGTTGTTTGTCACTAGAAGACAAGCATACATATACATGTGATGTCTCTGTTTTCACAAATTCATGTTTTTGTAGTTTACGTAGAGACAACAGTAGTCTTCAAAAAACTTGCACTTTGAAACCCATTTTAGAAAGGTAGCTTTTTGGTTTCAAAACAGTTGTGTAAATGAATGGCCAAAATGCATAGTTTTCTGTTTGTAGTTGAAAATTGTCATTTAAACACATCCTTTAAATTCTTTGACGTCTTTGAATTCTAGCCTGTAGCCCTTTGTAACTAGTCATCATGTTAGCTGTACCATCATAGCCTAGACCCTGGATATTAGGGATCTAAATTTTCCCAAATACAAAATATTTCCATACCCATGGCTTGCATCCAACAGCAGACACAAAATCTGTGTCGTTTCACTGCTACCACCACTTTGTTACATCGCCATCATCCCAAAATGATTTTACAAAACTTGATTAAATTCATGGATAAATCTACCAGCCAATCACAGAAATAAACACAACAACAGTGAGTAAGTAGGTTTTACCAGTAATTTTCACAACACTTCAGATGCGGCTGGCCTGAGAGCGTAAAAATACAGATTCAACTAACATTCACACTACAGATGAACATTTGTCATTCTGATGGACTGAGCTATAAAGTTTAATTTGAGTTTAATCCCTCTCATAAATCACATTGAAACGGCAGATTTCATGTGTTACAGATTTTCACATTTAACAGGTTCAAAACTAAACTAGCAGATGATTGTTTTCCCTCTTTTATATTTTAGAAATACTTCACAAAATTGCAATAGTTATATCTCTAATATTTTTAATTACATTTCCTACACTAGAAAAACAGGATTGAAATTATAATGAATTGTTCCATTGCTTACTGCTACACTACTGACATTTTGTTTTTGACAGTAGATTCTCACCAGTGAACATTGACGGGGTCACCAGCCTGGCAGGCATCAATCTTCCAGGTCATGCTGGTGGAGGATGGTGTATTTTCGTGTATAACCTGGCTCCAGATGCGGATGAGAGCATCCTCTGGCAGATGTTTGGTCCGTTTGGTGCAGTGACTAATGTAAAGGTCATACGAGACTTCAACACAAACAAGTGCAAAGGATTTGGTTTCGTCACTATGACGAACTACGATGAGGCAGCTGCAGCAATTGCCAGTCTAAATGGTTATCGACTCGGAGACCGAGTTTTACAGGTCTCTTTCAAAACTAACAAAACACACAAGGCCTGAACAAGAGAACACGTACAGATGTAACTGTGAACATCTGTTTGAAGATTCATGCAAAGTGTGAGTTTGGCTTGTTTTTGAGTTAACAATTTTTTTTGTATTTCCTTATACATTTTCAGTTGATTTATGTGCTTCACGTTAATTTAAAAAGCATTTTCTTGAAAGTTGAGGTACTTTGAGTTGTTAATTTCTTAAATAGCTGTCTGGCTGAACAGCTGCATGTAAATTATCCCACTTATGGCACAAATTAATAAAGTTATTGACATGAAATTGATTTGAATTGAAATTTTTACTTGTATATTATGCTAATTTGTTGCAAAAAATTTGGAAAATAATTGTCCTACCAACAAAATCACAATTAGATTGTGTAATTTCACCATAACATGGATACTTTGCAATCATCACAGACTGAATCGATATTCTGCATTTTACATGCCTGCTAATGAAATGGACATGAAATACTAATTTGTGTTAAAGTTGTCTGATGTGTGAGAATTAATCAGTGATTAATTGTATAGTATGACAGAATGGGAAGTCATATACAGATATGAAGATGGGGCAGTCAGTCGACAGGCTACTAGGAAAACACTACAGGACTAGGCCAATGAGAATACAAGTCTGTCACTGTGTGTTGTTGGTCTCTGTATTAGGTCATCAGTTGTGTTCCTGTTCACATTGAACCAGTTTATGGCACTTAAAATGTTTTATGTAAATTACAACAGTACAGAATGAATTATCAGAGTTGAATAAGAAACAACGCTTGTTATTTGCAGGCACATATCTCAGAATGCAAATGGTGGGGTTTTACACGCATTTTTTATTTGAGCCGAAGACACTTTAATCCATGAACAGTACAGGATTTTAAATGGTTAAAACAAGAGTCACTTGTTTACTGAATGTAGATGGGGGGTGGCATGTATATCTGTAAGAGTGAGGGAGAAGTTCGTTACTGTACAGAAGGCCAGTGTCAGACTTGAATTTGATGCAGACTGTGACAGGTAGCCAATGGAGTGAGATCAGGAATGGTGTGGGGTCTTTTTGGTTAATTGAAGTCCAGACGTGCTACTGCATTCTGCATTTTTAGGGACTTGGTTGCATTGGCTGGAAGCCTGACCAATAGGGCATAGTCCAGCCTTGATTTTAAAAGTGTTTGGACTAGGCGCTGCATTGTGTGCTTGGATTGGAAAGGTCTGATCTTTCTGATGTTGTAGAGCATATGCATGCATCACCAAATAGGTTGTTGTGATGTGTTGTAAAATTCAGCTGGTCATCAAACACTACCCCCAGGTTCATAGCAGACTGAGTAAAAGTTTGATTTGATGATCCAAGTTAAATGGTGAAGTGTTCCAATGATAGGTTGGCTGGTACACTACCAGTCAAAAGTTTGGAAACACTTAACTGAAATGTCAGATTAAAAATCTTTTAATCTGGAGACATTCGATTAAATGTTAATGTAATAATATAATTGTACCAACATATTAATTTCAATTTAATTTATTAGAAAACTACAATTTAAAAAACGTTTTTGAAAGATGATTTGGACCAAATAATAAAGAAAAAGCAGCCAATAAGAGTGCAGGATAGAGGGGAACTCCTTCAAAACTCTTTAAAAAAAGAAACTGGGTGATGGAAAATGTCAAGAAAATATTTGTCTGACTATTGAATATTCTAGAATATATCCTATTATACCTTATTTTTAATTTTCTCTAGTCACAACATAATTCCTAAAGTTACATTTGTGTTATTTCATAGTTTTGATAAATGTATTATTTATTCATAAATTTAAAAAAATATGAACAAAGAATAAGTGTTTCCAAACTTTTGACTGGTAGTGGGTAGTGTATGCCAAACATGCACAAAACAGACGTATTTTGAACATCAAAAGGTTATATTTTACCAAAAGTGATGTTATCACTAGCCCAGTATTATGCATACTGAGTAATGCAAGTGTTAGTCATCACATAGCATCATTGACAGCAGAACAGTTAGCCCAACAACTAAAGACATACTTGCAGATAACCTGTGTGATCTGCGTCACTTGCTCACTTCACACATAAACACACAAACTTGAACGGTTATAAATCTGTTACCATTTTTTCTTGCACGTCAAGGGGGAGTTGGTGTGCTCTAGTGCCAGGGTTAATGCCAGGCACACAGTAAAGTGATGTTTACCAGAAAGAAGTATGGTGTCAATATTTTCTATGTGGAAAATATTTTGTTTAATGCTAAATCCATGAAAAATAATGTTGTCTTATTCAGTGCGTTTCATTTTCTGTCATAAACATTGTCACTCTTTGTGCTTGGTCATATTGTGTTGCTAATGCTAGCCTGTCTTTTGTTTATAGAATGACTTTTGTTTGTTTATATTGGATGCTTGTGATTTAACTCCAGTCACTCTCTTAATCCATGGTTCATCTGCATGAGGCTAGTGATCATCACTAGCTGGATTTTGGTAAAAATGGCACACAAGAACTTGACCAAATTTAGATTTTTAAATGAAGGGTGGATTTGTTTTTGTTTTTTTCCCCCCCACTTTGGGTTTCCCATACCTGCAGACATTCGACAAATACATTGATTTACATTCATTAAGTACAAACCTGAATAAGCATTTGAGATGAGATTTTATGTTTAACCTACTCAATTTATTGCCCAATATCTAAACTGCCCAGTCAACCATTTCATGATTTTAAGACTTTGGTATTGGATGCGACATGGTACATCCTACCTAGTAATTGCTTGTTTTAATTTGTTTTCCTTCATCATATTCATCTCCAACTTTAATCATATTTCTACGGTATATAAATTTATATAATTTGATGTCTTTTATATTGAGGTAAATTTGTTGAACAAGTTTAAGGGTTTTTTGAGTCCTTTTATATGTATTAGTGTAGTTTTGGATTGTATTAACTTAATCAAATGACTAGCACTGTTATCTGACAGTAGATACGGCTAATATTCTTAGATATAGTAATAATGCTATGGTATCTTGCACAATAATCACTCGAGTTCAAGGGGCTAATAGTTCAGATTAGTGCTAGTATATTAAGCAAAAAGGAAATGAAGCAACAAATAAAATGCTGTTGATTGACTAAAACGTCTTGGATGGTGTGACTTAATGTGTCATCACCAATATAGAAGCATATTGGCCTGGATCTGTGCATGATTCAAGAATGTTCAGTCACATTTATACACTTTGCATGTGGTAAGGGAACATAGAAATGTCAAGCTTAATGTATTGCATACACTTACGCTGGGCCTAACTGAACTGCATGTTTCTATTACACAGGTGATTATAATGGTATTTTGCTTAGAAACAGTGACTATGCCTGCAAGCAGTGTTTAATGACACCATTCCCTGGCTGAAATCTTGGCCCACAAGGTCAGTGTCTGAAAAATCTAAACGAGAATAACAGACATAAATGGGACAAATGTGAATGTACAGTGTATGAACAGGATTATGCATTATGAACTGCAGAAGGGCAAGTGTAGCATGTGAAACGGTCCATGGGCTTTCAGGGATAAGTGACAACAACCAGAGTGAAGGGGAAGTATACGCGTGTATGTTGTACCCAGTGGAGATTCCCACTTCATCACATAACCTCCCCCTTCTCTCTGTTGGGCAGGTAGTTGGAGACCATATTCTTTCATCCTGGTTGGTGCCGTACCTAAAACCTGAAGGATCTAAGGCATTATCCTGGAGGAGTTGTCCTTGATTATCTAGACCCAGATTAGTGCTCTCTGGTCCGTTTCCAGATCTAACTCTCTCCCTAGTAGATAGTATCTTAAGCCTTTCAGGCACCTCTTAATGGCAAGACACTCCTCCACTGTTGAGTACCTGGTTTCCCTGGACAACAGCTTTCTGCTAACGTAGACCACTGGGTTTTCTGCTTCCATGTTTCCCTGGGCCAGGACAACTCCAATTTCTGCAGCTTGAAGCATCTACCTTGACCAGGAACCACTCAGTGCAGTCAGAGCTTTGTATGCTAGGACTGAAGCACATATTCTCTGAGGGTGTCAAAAGCCACCTTACAGTCCTCAGTCCACTCAACTGGGCAACCTTGCTGCCTTTGTCTGGAGATGTGCAAGTGGGGCAGCAATGATTGCAAAGTCAAGGATAATCCTCTGATACCAGCCCATCCTTTCATCACTTCACATTTCACTGTGAGTTTTACGCACATTTAATGTTATGTAGACATTAAGTTCTGATTGTCCAATTGCAAGTATCCATATAGTTAAAATCAAACCTTATTCAAAATGATGAAACCGTCTAATTTATGCAAATTAAAAGGGTTAACCTTCCATAAATGCTGTTCCCATGTGGCACAATCTTAACTGACTGTTGGAATAGTTTTAATTTGCACATGCACAACGTCTAACATGCACATGGATGTGTGCTTGTAAGATTACACAAGTAGGTGTTGAATTGCTTAAACATTTTAAATTCTCTCTAGCAAACACTTGCCAATGTAGATCAAGTCATCCCAGGCTGTATACATATGAGTCTAACGACACTACTTTCAGTGTTCAGCTGTATGAATTTTCTGCATAATTTCTGTGAGTGGGAGAACAGTAGTAATACATTAGTTTTGAATTGTATGCTACGTAAATGTCCTCACAGGTAAGAGATTATTTTTCTTTCTCTAGGTCACACTTGCTTTACCATGTGCTTCAGTAGCTAGATTATCATTTGTTTCTATCTGCTTTTCTGAAAATAATGTTTTTTTGTTTTATAGGTTTTCTATTGCACGCTCTGTTGAATTTATTATACAAGTTTTGTGGATGTCTTTTAGTAAGTTTAGAGTTGGTTCATCTTCAAATCAATGTGCCTTGAGTAGCTTTACAGACTCCATGGTTTTTCTGCAGTTCTACTCCTGTAACAGGTAGGTACTTAAACATGTAAGGGTATAGGTTGTGGGACCATAATTTCTAAACATTTAAAACGCAGTAAGAATTTTTTACAGTCCTCTGCTAAAATGTACCCATCTGTCAATGAAGATTGCAGGCAAGTTACTGGGCTTATCAAGAGCAACCCCCCAACACTGTGGCAGCTGTGGAGTCATTCTGGTTCCACAGGACCTGAAGTGGGAGTTCAGAAAATTGAAGCCTAGCTGAGATTGTTCTTCCCAAACTCTGCAATCTGGCAAGTGGAATACCCCTTTTTATATGCATGTCTGGTAAGTGCAATGCCCTTTCTTAATGTTTTTACTTCTATACTATGGGTACTGCAGGTTTTAAGACTTTCTAAATTTGCAGGTGCTACAGCCGGTAATGTTCCACCTTCTGCATGTTCTTATCTTGTAAGTGGTATTACATTGTGGTAACTCTAAGATTTGTGGCTTTTTGTGCTTTTTAGTTACTCTGTAAATTTGATCTTTCCTAACCCTATGTTCTTTGGCTGCTTTTGCTATATTTTATAGTGCGTTATCTGAAATGCCTGTAATGTTAATGGTCTTATTCTGTAGATTCTTCCATAGCATAGTAGGCTGTAATCATCATTCTGGAAATTAGTCATTCTATCCTCAAGCATTTGCTGCAGTGTTACGTCTTTTGTAGGAGCCTAACCCTAACCCTGATCTTGTATCTGTCATGTATACAGAGTTTCTCATGTTGCCATGCCACTTGAGTGCTCCATTTCCAAAAGGTACTGGATAAATTTCCTGTAAGAGTGCTGCTCCCAGCCCTGTCACTGCAGATCCAGGTAATCCTCTGTGTTGTATTTTAAGTAGGGTCATAGTAATTACTCGTTTGTCTGTTGTATCATCTGTTGGTTAGTTGTTTTAGTGCTTTATAGTACTTGTCTCTGAACACTTTTGTTTTACATTGAGAGCTTTAGTCTCCATTTGAATTGGAGCTGCTTTTTGTTTGTTTTTTTGCAGTTTGTAATTGTCTGTAACTGTCTAGCAGTCACCTCTGCTATGTCAGTTTCTAACCACTGTTTGTCCTTGTTCCCTTCCCCTCCAGAACCCAAGTTGACTTGTGCTGAAAAAATTCTGGACTGATGTCCATAAGATTAAATCCACCTGCCAGATGATGTTGCAGATGTGGTATCCTGACTTTCACCTGATGTGGTATCCTGACTTTTTATATTCCAGAACCTTTTCACATTGCATACTGTGAACCCTTTCTTTAGTCAGATCGGGAAGGTAATAGTGTTGCAGTGTCAATTTGTACATCTGCGGTGACACTGTTAAAGACTTGTATTCTTTAAACTGTATTGCTTTGTTTGTTACAGACAGTAAAGAGGTTCCTCTTACTACTATGAATGAATACAACTTATCCTATTTTCTGTTCTAGTGCTGCATCTGATCAACAGTTAGATGCAATGAGTATTGCAGCTGACACCACAATCTACTTGCATCTTCCTTTCAACATGGTTGTATTTAGTATTCTGCTAAAATTTGAAAATGCCAACATGCAAGTAAATTTAAACTTACTAATAGTGCTGTCTATTAGTATTGTTTTTCATTCCTTTTAAACATTCCTACACCTGTCTACCTTAAGCCGTTAGATGATAACCCTAACTCATTAACATTTGTTTGTGTTTTCAGTAATCTGTGTGAGTAAATTTTAGTGGTGTTGTGCTTGCACTTTGGAAGCGGCAGCTTGTAAAGACCTCACTCTGGATAAGACCTATATGCCTTCAGTCCACAGAGCAGGACACAAAGACCTACAGCATGTTAAGTGTTTTGCACTATTTGTTTCATTGTTTTATAATGTGCTTTCAGTACATCACTGTTCAATGCAGGTCGGCCTCTGTTACTATTGAACTGTCAGTCGGCTGCCTTTATCATCAACATCACCATTATCATAATTGCCTGTGTTTGTCAGTGCATCACCAGCCTTTACCACAACCATCTCGTGCCTCTTCTGTTGCTGCTATCATCCTCGCCTGACGTTGCCATCGCCATCATCGCCTGCCTTGAAACTTAATAATAGGTTGTTTATTGTTGGTTCATTCATTCTTCTTAAGTATTAATGTCTTATGGCAATGTTGTTTAATGTGGTTTCTGAAGATCTACCATACTGTTCCAAAGATTGTTTTTCAGTGAATTTGTTGTTGCCATTATTTAGATTCTGAATAGTAGTCATATGAACGTTTAAGTGGTTTCTTTAAGAGCTTAACCTCCAGTTCCCATTTATTGCATGTTGGGAAAGTTCTCCATAAATTGTCCTAGTTAAGCATGTTTTGTTGGAAAGGATTAAAGGTGTTTTTTTTGTTTTTTTTAACTCTTTAGGGACTCCTGACTATGTGCAAAAAATGCATGGAAGGATCAAGTAGTGTGGTGACTGATTAAAGTAACTTGGATTTGAATTGGCATTGGTAGGCTAGCAGCATCTACGCTGTTTGGTTTATACAGAATGTATTCTAATGAAATACAAATGAGGTAGATGGTTAACCTTCCATAGATGCAATGCACCTCTCCTGACTGTCTGTTAAAAGGGTTTATAGTGCCGTGTTTTCATTTGTTAGTTGTATGTGCGAGTAGAGTAGAGTAGAGTAGAGTAGAGTAGAGTAGAGTAGAGTAGAGTAGAGTAGAGTAGAGTAGAGTAGAGTAGAGTAGAGTAGAGTAGAGTAGAGTAGAGTAGAGTATGTAACTAACATTACCCAAGTGGATGTTTCCTTTGCTCACTTGCATCCAGTGCTTTGAATACATCACACTTACCAATGTGCATACTCAAGTTTAAATTAATGCCAGGCTGTAGAGATTAATAGTAGTAAGTGCAATGCCTCCAGGTCTGGTGAATTAAATGGCTCTAATACAGGTGTAGTTAGTCAAATGCCCATTTTTAATGCAGGTCTGGAATGTAAAATGACATTTGTAATTGCAGATGTGGTAGATTCAATGCCCATTTTTTTACTGGTCTTGTGGCTGTATGTTTTAATTCTATACTTGGCGGTACTGCAGGTTTTCTGCAGACTTTTAAAATGTGCAGGTGCTAAAGCATGTTTTGTCCTAGTTCCACAGGTTCAGTTGCAGCCACTCTTTGTTGCATGCAACGCTGGCATTATTGATGACTTGTATTGTGACACTGTATTCTAAACTGCTGTTTGTTAGCAAAGTTGTTAGTTTCCCCTCACTATTATGAATGTTGAGTGCGAGTGTGCGTGTTCAGGTGTGCGCTAGTGTGTGTTCTAGTGCTGCATCTGATCAACAGTAGGATGGAATATCTTTACTAAATGTGTTGTCATTGCATGGTTTCATTACATACTACACTGTATAAATGAACAGTTGAAATGAACAGTTGGGAGAATGTATGGACCTGGACCATGTACCTTGTGTCTTGGATTTTTTGGCTTGTTTAGGGAAAATTAAAGTACGTTGAAACTGTAATATATGCCTTTGTCATATCTCATCTAGATTACTGTAATTCACGTCTTTATGGCCTGTCAGCTAAAAATATCAATACATATGTTAAACCCTGCAGCTCGATTGATCACCCAAACAAGAAAGAATGATCACATTACCCCAATCCTCTTCATTTGTTTCTGGTTTCCTTGTGCATAAACAAGATAATTCTCACTTAAAAAGCTCTCTGTGACCTGGGTCCTACATATTTATATGACTTCTGCCTTATGTTCCTGTCAGTTCCTTATGATCTTCTAGTGAGGGATTGTTAGTCACTCCTAAGTTTTGTCTGGTGACTGTGGGAGTTTGATATTTCTGTGTTGTGGCTCCCAGATTGTGGAATGCTCTTCCCCAAGACATCCTCTCTCCTTCAAAAACCCTTAACTTTTTTTTTTTGGATGTTCATCAAAATTGTTCTTTAAGCTAATTTTGTAAGTGGGCTCTGTATAGGTATGTGTTGGTATGTGCATGTCTAATCTAGCTTTGTAAATGATCTCTGTATATTACTTCAGCTCTTGATGTGTGTTCTGTCCTTTGCTATTGATGTTTATTTGTACTCCTTAAATCTGACTTGTAAG